>OMOT01090746.1:0-11708 GCA_900312575.1 Acanthochaenus luetkenii | reverse complement strand
GTGAAGCCTCGGCACAATTGTTTCAATTGTCTCGGTGTTTCGGAAAGCCTCGTTCTGCCCAGGAAGCCGGTTCTTTGCCGAGGGGGATTCAGGGTCGGTTCGTAATCCCCAGCTCTCTCTCGCTTTCTCTCGTACACCCCACGGGACACCCACACTCCTCTCTCTCTTCAGTATGAATCACTCCCCTGCCTATCTACTTCCTGCCTCCTTTATAGGGCCCGCTCTCTCCCCTGATTGGCCCCGTGCTTCCCCTTGGCACTTTTGCGCACCTGCCTTGCATTTGGGGCTGAGTAGGGGAATGGCTGTGCTTGGGCCCTAGCGCCCCCTAGAGGAGCCTGCCTGACCTGCCTCCATCTGCCACAATGTTTCAAGGGAATATGCAAATGCCCTGCATGTGTAAAAAAAATCTACATTTATTGAAAAAAGATTAATGAAATCACTTTCAAAATTCTGAACATATTATTATCCAACGAAATACTCTCATCATTTCAAATTGTGTGAAGCCCCGCAAAATCATTCTGAAAAACACATTACTGCAGTCACAAAACAATCTTTTACAGCTCTAACATTTATTGTAGCCTATTTTAACCTAATTCTAATTCTATAGGCTCAAATTTCATTTCATTTTGCGCTTGTGGTTCTGTTGCCCGTCCAAACTCTCCATGGTGCAAACCATTAAACACGCAAAACCCTCATTTAAATACAGCTGTCTCCACCACGTTTGCACCTGTTGGCATTTACGCAATCATTCTTAGTAAATCACCCGCAACACGCCCATCAACCAAACGCACAAACTTTTAGAATGCACACGCAAATTAGTACCCTGTATTGGGATCTTAGTAGATCCGGCCCAATGTGCGTCTTGAGAAGGAAAATAAAAACACCTCCACAATAACTTGTTGACGTGCAGTGAAACCAGTCATGTATTGTCCATCTCTTGGGTCATGCTCACCTGCCAGTCTCTTGCCCTCCTCTTTCTCCTCTCTTCATCCTTCTCTCAGTCACGTAGCGGTGCCCTCGCCAGGACAGCAACACCTGAATAATGTGTCATTGAAATCAACAGCTCTCTTGTTCAGAGAGCATATAATAATGCACTCATAAATCTGAGGTTAGTTGTTAATTTTGGCTTAGTCAGAGCATATATTAACATTAAACCCACAAACATATGCCTATTGCATGAGATAGCCTAACAGCTGGCTGTAAGCTCTGTACAGGCGCTTTAAATAATGTAGTCTCTGTGGCAATTCCAATGGTATGTTCAGACTACAGGCTACAAAACAACAGGAAGTCAAGTTCATTTCATGATGAGTACATTTATATGCACATTCATATTATTTGGTATGTTCAAGTATTCTGTTTAACAGCTGGAGCCCGTAAACCCATGTTGCAGCCTGTTTTAAATAGCCTGGATAAGCTCATATATCAAGCTTGACAAACCCAATGAGAAACTCAAATAATAGCTGGGATGTGCTTATAGTAGCCAGGATACTGAAGCATGTCAACATTTTATCCGTTCTAACAGTAGTAATCAGAATATTCTACAGTACTTATTCATGTATGCACTGTATGTATGTGTATGTATAGGGATATTATACCTTGATGAGCTAATATTTGATTGTACTGTGAAATGCAGTCAAGAGAATTTAGAGAAAATCAAGGGCTACCTTTTTGTGTATGTGCTAGATGTCTGGCACCAAAGTTAAGATTTATTCTTTTTTTACAGTGTACAATATACAAACATATACCAAAGGTTCACAGTGTCCAAAAGGCAGTGTTTAGTCAAATTCATATAATCATATTCAACAGATATGTTTCCATTTACTAATCCATCAACAACATGTGAGGAGGCTATATCGCATGTGTGACGGCACTACTATACCAGATTCCACTGCATAGAAGTACTTTACATGCACAAATCAACTCGTCCTGTCACACTATGGGGTGAAGATGACCCCTAGAAAATTGTCAGTCTTTGCCAAATACACACACACACACTCACGTGTACAATTTACACTTGTATTTTCACATAAGCATGCCCATGTACAATGTGTACACATGCATGCAGTTACTTGTATGCGGGCACCCATTTTGCCATTCAGATAAGAAAACTGCCATTTAGCATTTGACTGTGCAGTTACTTTCTCGACTACATGATCATGGCTCTGTGTTTTATGCTACATCACATTGAAAATGGTGAGAAAAATACATGCATTCATTGTTTGGTCTTAGTATTTACAATGTACAAATTACAACTGTAAGCTTTAAAAACAATATACATTTTACAGCACATTGTAACTTAAATATTACCGAATGTTGTCGTGGAATGTCAATGCAACGAGTGTACAGGCAAACTGGAGAGCAAATATTTTCACTTGTTTTACGTATGTAAAGGTTCAACGTCATTTAATCCCATTCATTATTCTACTTTTGGCTTGTACACCAACTGAATTTGTATGCAAATTGGGGGTGATCATGTAACACACACACGCATACACACACACACCTGGGGTTTATGTAAGCACTGGTAACATTATTCCCTGTTATCACACTCCATCCAGGTGGCTGACGGCTGAATGCACTCTGAGCACTGAATTCATGCTGCATTCATACCTCATATGGAAAACAATGTCAACACGACTTGATGGCTCAAACCAAACATTGAAATGTCAAGTAGTTGTGTCCTGCCATGGCATTTTAAGAGCTGTGATCACAAAATGACATATATATATCATTCCCTACACTTAACTATAAGGTATTTCCGTTTTGGGCACAAAATTCAGTGAAAGGATTGGGTGAAATTGAGGTCCATTGCCAAACCCAAAGTAGTATTTACCATCTGAAAGCTGAGGTGAACAGTATTTTCTAGTATGATTTACCATCTGAAAGCTGAGGTGAACAGTATTTTCTAGTATGATTTACCATCTGAAAGCTGAGGTGAACTATGTTTGCTAGAGGAAGCTTGTATGTATGTCTTTCCCACACAACTTGAATGCAGCATCATATCACATGACAGCAACATTTCCCTTTGACACGACAATGAAAAAAGTGTCCCTTCCACACCAATCATGCATTTTGTGAGTGTTTAGGAATCCGGGCCATTTTCTCTTGCCTGGACACATTCATACGGAACAGATCCAGTTGAAAGGTGAGGGCGATGACACATAGTTTTGTGTGCCTTGCTGTTCAAAAACACTTCCCTCTAAAACAGTCTTCCCTTGTTGAATGGGAATCGCCCCTATTCTCATATACTGGTGCATTGGATTTTGATTCCATCACTGTTCAGTCAGTTTAAGGATCTGCTCAGCCAAAACCAACATTGGGTCAAATAAACTGGGGGAACTTCACAGCATAGCCCATACCATCATGAGATAATGCAACCTGCTGACTGAAAGGTGAGCAAGCTAGCATTTCCACCAACATGCATAGTGAGGCCTGTCAAAAATGTGCTCTTCACTGTTGTTTTCCATAGTCTACTCTACCAACAATGAAACATGAAAGCAAACGGGCTTACACAGCAATCTTCAAGTCTCTGTTGATTTCTTTGCTCCATTCACTCTTAATCAAGGATGAAGTTTGGGGATTTTCCACACAACACATAATTTCTCAATTTTCCCCCAATGTATAGTGTATTTGTATTCAGAAAACATTATTCAGTATATTCTTCCATTCTGACACCCACACTTGACAAGTGTCCAAGCTGCATATATTATACAGTATTACTCTGTCCTCTGTGGGTTCGTAAAGTAGAAAATCACAAATCAATATTGTCAATAACAAAAAACGTCCCGGAGGCTGACACACATTCCACATAATAGCAACGTTGTGTGTTCGAAACCAACTCATGATCTTTGTTGCATGCTGTAGCGACTTATAATGCAGCAACTGCACATATTGGAACGACTGTGCATAATGTAATACATTTTTTTGATACAAATTATAAAATACATAATGTAATCAAGTGCCCATAATGTAGTAAAATGATTGACACATGACTTAATAACCTATTGGCAGATAATGTCATGTTATTCCATTTTATGTTTGTTATTCCATTATAGTTAATTTTGGGTGAATAATGTAATAACCTCAATTTGCAATAAGATAGCAAAAATACCAGAAGTCACCCGAAATTACTGGTCTAGCTGCAACTCCACCTTCTTCAGCCTCTCCCTCTTCTCTTGCTCTCTTCTCATCCATCTCTTGGAGTTCTGTAGTATTACGATTGCCCAATAGACTTCTATTATAACCCAGTGAGAGCCTGCAGGAAAACTGTAGAAAGCTCAATACTGAACCGATCAGTGAAATTATGGTCTCTACATGTCAGTTGCATGGTAGAAAGTCCGCAAATAGGGCCTACGGTCCAATAATATAGCAAATGTATCCTTTAATTTGGCCCATTGGTCAACTTAGTTGTTAAGTGATGACAACACAGACACCAAAATCATCCAAGTGTCCCCAGTAGATGATTGGCTCCAGTGCTCCATACTAAATATTTTGCATACACTATGTTGAGTGAAAGTAGGCTCCATGTTAACACTTTTGCATACACTATGTTGACTGATGGTAGGCTCCATGCTAACACGTTTGCATACACTATGTTGACTGATAGTAGGCTCCATGCTAAAGGCCAAATTATACGTCTGCATCGAAGTGCAGCTGTAACTACGCCGCAGGTCTTTCTGGTGCTGGCGTAGTTCGCAGAGGCTGCTGCCGTAGCTTATGGGCACCTCCCCAAAAATTTAACTGCGTGTAGGGCGACGCAAGACCGCAATAACTGTGATCGGTCCGCTTCGTATTTCCTTCAACCTCAGGGGTCTCCAACAGGTCGATCATGAGCTACCAGTAACTAGCAGGCCGTCAAAAAGTAACTCGCCAAACAAATCCAAAATGTTAATTAGGGGTAATGATACCATGGAGGAGATGGTCCCGAAATTTGTTTTTACGTCAGTGATATGGAACTGGTTTGGGTTTTCCAAAACTCCAAGTCTCTCATTAAAGGTAAACATATAATAATGTTTTAAAGTTAAAATGTTTCATTTTTAAAATGTATGAATATACAGGCCATATAATAAAAACCAGTAACAACATTTTATTACTAAAAGGTCAGTCTTCCTTGTTTGGATAATGGTGGTCAGCTAATATCACTCATCATACAGTACTGTGCAAAAGTCAGAGACCACCTTTTTGTTCATTAAAATCTCCAGTCAAACGGCCATTCAGTACAGAATGTATTTTTTGGGGTGTCAAACATTAATGAAGGAAACATATTTAACAGAAAATTACACAAAAGCCTCCAACACTAAGGAAAACCAGTGAAAAAAATAGAGTTCAAAAGATGATTGTAAGATATAGAGAAAATGGGAAGCCTAACAACCATACCAAAAAATTAATGAAGCTCCACTCTTGCTTCAGATCTGAAAAAATCCTCAGGCGTTTCTGTCGATCCTTCCACTGTGAGACGACAACTCTGAGAAAAGGAAATAGACAAAAGAAAATGTGCACTACAACACTGAAACTGGACACCTGATATGTGTAAGGTTTTATGGACTGATGAGTCTCAATTTGATATTTTTGGAAGTAACAGAAGACAGTATGTGCGCCGCCGAAGCAATGAAAGACTCTCGGAACCATGTCTACAACCACCAGTTGGTTATTTGTTTTTGATTGAAGGCATCATGAATGCTGATAAATACAAACTGTGGCAGATGGAGGGAGTATAGGAGGGGGGAAGTGAAGGAGGGGCGGTACATGTCATTCCCCACATGGACGCTAGAGCCCAGAGACGGCCGTCCGCCCCAATCAGCGATAGATGGGAGACAGCTGAGCCCATTAGGAGGATCGGGCAGGGCCAATGGGGAAAGAGAGCAGCAGGGTTTAAATGGGGAGAGGAAACAGAGGAAGGGGGGTGTGACCCATGGGAGGTGTAAGAGAGAGAGAGAGCATAACAGAGAGGGATCGAGTGTTGACAAGAGTGTGTATGACCAACCGGACTGAGAACCCTGCTTGGTATCGACCCCTGCCTGTTTGACGACCCTTCTCCTGCCTTGACCCCCGGACTGTATGCGAGACTGAGTTGTGTACTGAAACCTGGACTGGATTACGACTACCCCCTCAGTGACATTGCTGATCAAAGACTGACCCATTAACTTCCTGAAACAGTCATTAAATCGCTGTTTCCGGTATTTCTCTGTGTGGACACTCCATTTCTTATCTCCGGCTCCGTGGACACTCTTTCCACCAACGAGTGTCCCACAAAACAAATATTAATACATCATGCAATACCCTCTGGAAAATGTTTGATTGAGAATACATTTATTCTACAGCAAGATAACGACCCCTGCTTTTTTTCTGATACAGAGAAAGAATTTGCACTTAATGGCCATTTTGACTGGAAATGAAATAAACTAAATGGTGGTCTCTGACTTTTGCACAGTACTGTAGTATATGCTAAAGTCTTAGCATGGAGCCTACTATCACTCAACATAGTGTATGTTAAAGTGTTAGCATGGGGGGGGGACATGTCATGTAGAGAGGGTGGGTTTGTTTTGAGAGCCTGGCTGCCTCTCAGCTGTGCATGTAGTTCCTGCAGGGGGAGTCGGGGTGGAAGTCGTATTTGCTCAGGCTAGGGGGGTAGTAGGTGGTAGTGTAGACGTTGCTGGAGGGCAGCGGGGAGGTGAAGTAGTTGCATGTCTCGTCATTCACGTGGAAATTATTCTTGTTCAGCGTCTGTAGTGAGTGGCAGGAAGGGGTGGGGAGCGAGAAAGAGAGAGAGCGAGGAGAACAGGTCAGTGTGCTGCAATCACTGGTGGAGAGAATACTAATGTCCTATTCAAGTAGAAGTAGGCTATTGTTGTTTTGCTGTGATCTTTCTCATGCAATGTAAAATGGATGAGAAGACAGAGTTGAGTATGTGATATATGTTATAGATTGTTGAGCATTATAAAAATACGATTCTGAAGATGTCATTTGATTTGTGATTAAAATAACCTGAAAATGTTCACCCTCATTATTCAAAATGTTAATACATGAATGTTTCTTTTCCTATTAGCTATCCAGCTAGCTAGTGAGGCTTGCAAATTAGGTAACAACAACCAGGCAAACACAAACAAAATTACTGGAGCTGGATGGATGTTAACTAAACTACTAGCAGGGATAATTTCGAGCATTTAAAGTTACAGTTAGTTAACTTAATGTTTCCTCTACATGTTTGAATGGGTTTGATCCTGAAACAATGTATGTCTATCCAATTTGTGATGAGTTATGGCGAGCCTACAAGTACAATAGTACAATAGACCTTCTAAGCCTGTCATCAGAATGACCAAATATGGACCCAAAGCCATTTCTCTATGGGGAAAGTTTATAGGGTTTTCACATAATCATCCTTGTTACAGTCTGCGCTTAATGCAAACTTGGACGTTTTTACATATATTTATCTCTAATGGCACTGGGTCCATTAATTTCTTTAACCTTTTTGAAGTCGAAGCAGTAATTCTGCTAACAACAAGCTAAACACTTGGGCGCATATCATTTGCGTCACCTGCTGGTGTCTGGATGTATGAAAGTATGGATGAGGTATAGAAAAATGGTGACCCTTTCATTCCAATGAAAGCTGCTCACCCAGCGCATATGCCAAAAAAGTTTCTATGACTCCTACTTCCAGAGCGTTCACGTTCTTGTAGCGACATGACCACAGCGTGTTCATGAGTGCTGGCAGGCTGCTTTTGTTCAGGGTCCCTTTCGCTGAGGTATACTGCCATCTAACTAGTTAGCTCTTCAGCGAAACCATCATTCGAGTAATGGCCTAACAGGCACATACAGTATATCACTTGTTCCACCATGGTGGGTCATGAACAGCAAATGACGAACGATCACAATGAATTCTGGGCAAGCTGCGCTCCTGAAGTCTACATTGTTGTTGACTCACTCCCTCTGCCCTCCAAGGGTGGATCTCAGGAAGTTCACTTGAGTTATCAGAGTAATGGAATGGCACTTAAGATGGCAGCGGGGATTCCCCCGAGGGGAAGTGCAGAGGGGAAGTGGACGAGAGTCTCTTAAAAGACTATTGAAACGCAACCTTTGACTCACACCAGTGTGAGCGCTGCCTCCTACGGTCTGCTCCATCACCAATTAAATCAAGCCCTGGTAAGTGTAGTTCTTATGAGTGCACTTTTTTCATACTGAAATACTCTCTTCATTAACTTCATTCCACAATTTTACAAGCAGATTTCTCTTATTGACCCTAGGTGCAGCGCCTGATCTGCCTATAGGACAGGTCGGCTATGGCTCGACATGACCAGCATTGTAGTGGTTTTCCCTCCTCTTAATACTTTTTTGATCCTTTAAAAAAGGTTGATATATTAGCCAATGAAACTGACATTCTGACACACTAGAGGAGTTGTAGATTGAGGTGAAATGCTCAAACAGTTTGGAAAAGAGTACAACTTCAGGGTGAGCAACGTAGACTCATTTTATTTATTTCTGGTGTGCTTTTTTGCCTTTATTTTGATTGTTGACAGTGGAGATTAGGACAGAAAGGGGGATGACATGCGACAAAGGTCCCAGGCCAAATTTGAACCCGGGATGTCGCGGTTATTTAGCCTGCTTGTTCTACACAATTAAAATCATTCCATTTACGTTTTTGGCCCATGAAGGCCTTCATCAGAATGTAAGCCAGCATTAGAGGTTTGAGCATGTAGTGCTAGAAACCCTATTGTATATGTTAGGATTCTTCTTCTTCTTTTTGTCATCTAAAAGTATATGGAGCTCAACCGTAAGACCCACAGCGACCAAACATGACAGATAGGTTTGAATGGTCACCCACTACACAGGCAACAAAAATGTAACCGATCTGCCAAATATTGGCAATCTAACAAGCCACTTTATGTTTTGTCCAATAACTTCTTAACCATTTTTTCAAACTTAGATTCCTTGGGTCAAACCAAGTCTGGTGCACAATTTCCATTTTGCGCTTTACTAAAACCAGTTTTTTCCACAAAGGTCTCAGAGCAGATTTTAACCCGGTATATCACAGTTCCATGGTAGCCAACTGAGCTAACAGGACGCCACCACAATGCAGAGTCATAGTAGAAGCCCCCTGGCAGCAGGTGACAACAAATTATATGTGCCCAAGTGTTTAGCTTGTTGTTAGCAAAATTACTGCTTCAACTTGAAAACGTTTATTGAAATCCCAGTGCCATTAGAGAGATAAATTAGGTAAAAACGTCCAAGTTTGAAAAGTCCGTTTTTTTGTTTTGAAGTACTTGTGACTCTTGCTCTTAAAAGGTGCTATACAAATAAACTTGGACATGGACTGACCTTACTTAATTTCCTATGCAGCTCACACCATTCAAGTCAAGTCAACTTTATTTATAAAGCACGTTTAAAAGCAACAAAGTTCACCAAAGTGCTGTACAAGCATAAATAATAAATTAAAAGACAGTAAGGCAGTAAGAGATGTATATATATATACATCTAGGCAGGATAAAATACAATGAAATACAAGAAAAAATAAAAATACATGAATAAATCAAATAATAATAATAACATTTACAAAAATCCAAAGAATTAAACAAAAACCTCACAAATAAACAAACATTCAGCTAACACCATTGACCCCATTTAAAGCATTGGTGGTTACTGGTTCATTTATGAGCAACCCTCTGCCTTTAGATCATCAATAAATTAAGAGATTTAGTATTTTCTTTGGTCATTTTGAAGGCTTTTCTTTCTTTTCTTCTTTAGCCTGATCTGTCTTTCCCTTTTTCTGTCTTTCATTCTACCAATTTCTCTCTCTCTCTCTCTCTCTCTCTGCCATGAACCTCATATATAGAGACCATCATTTCACTGATCAGGGGCCTCACTTATCAAGTATCTTAGAATAGGAGTACTGATCTAGGATTAGTGGGTAAGTCACATGACCTTATACTGTTCGCTGTGACTTAAAAGCCAATCTGGTCCCAGATCAGCACTCCTATTCTAAGATGCTTGATAAGTGAGGCCCCTGTTTTGTGCCCAGTATTGAGCTTGCTACAGCTTTCCTGCAGGCTCTCACTGTGCTACAATAGAAGTCAATGGGGCAATTGTAAATGCTTTGGAAAAACTACAGTAAATGTCATTTTCAGGGACGGGAAGCTCAGGGTGTATTCATACTGGTCTCAGTATGCTCTCCTGTGAAATGTATCGCAATTCAAAAACTTTTACATGCTTGGCATGGCTTGGACATAAGCGCCAGGGGGACACTTTTCGCTGCTCCCACGGAGGACTTTGTTGGGGACAGGGGCTGTTTACAAAACTGTATCTAGGTGAGGAGTCAATGTTCAGATTGCGCTAGATTTCACAGGAGAGCATACTGAGACAGATAAGAATACCCTGAGCTTCCCGTCTCAGAAAAGCACATTTATCGTAGTTTTTCTAAAGCATTTACAATTGCCCATTTGGCTTCTATTGTAGCCCAGTGAGCTCAATACTGAACCAATCAATTATGGTCTCAATGTGTCAGGGTCATGGTAGACAGCCTAACCCTAACCCTAAGGTCCAAAATAGCGAACTTATCCTTTAAAGTGAAACTCAACAAGACATGTTAATCAATAGTAAAGTATGGTAAAAGATGCACAAAGAAAAATGTACAGTTTTACTGTTACTAATAAACAAGACCTGGTTACCGATTGGGCCCCTAGACAAAATGTTCCAAGTACCACTTCCATGTTCAATATATTTAGCAACATATCACTATTTCAATTGAAATATGCCCAGGCGGGACCCAGACAGACCCCATGGGTCCCAATTTCAATTGACTGTGGGGGCCCTAACTACAGTCTCTACAGTTATGCCACCCCTCCTGCCTCACCTGTTTAAGGGTGTTTTCAGATCATACTACCTGGCCTGAAAAAAATGGTAAGGGAAACACTGAGAAGTTGTACATTTAGCAGTGTTTGTTGCTTTGTGTCACTGGCTTGAAAAAAAGTTGTCACCATGTCTACATGGCACTGCACTTGAGAGGATATCCACATGCTAGAGGAATACAGAATTTGTGATTTGGACAATTGTAACTCCAACGTTATCTGTCTGTTTCAACTGCAGCTGTGGTCTCCAATATGTGTGCAAAATGAGTAGGCCAGTCAAAACGTGCATTATTGAGCATTGGAGCGCAATAAAACACAAGGATGGGAAGTCATCCATTACGAGACATTTCACAGTATATGGGCACACTACTTCAGACCTTTCCTTTTTGGTCATTAAACACATCAAGCAGGCCAGGAGAGGATGGGATGTTGACAATATATAATTTAGAGAATAATGTATTATCTAAAAATGTTACATTCCCAGGGTTTAAATTAGTTTTTTTTAATGCTTTCTGTGAGATATGTAACTGATTTGTATTGGTTCTATTTGATTCCATTTTAAGTCTTGGGAAATAAGCTTTAGAAGGCTTGATTTTCTAAACAGTTGTTGTCTATAGGCGTCTCTCTTATAGAAAGAGCCAATTACTGTTGTTCCAGATTTATAGAAGCCCTAATTTCAGACTTTAAGATTAGCATGAGTTCAATCAAGAAGACTACTTCATTAACAAAGCCATACCCTCTACCCTTTCACTACTTAAATCAGGTCAGGGTCTTTGGTTCTACTTCATTCAAATTCTTCTATCCTTTCATTTGCTACTTATTATCCAATCAATTTAAATCTCAAGAAGGTTTGCACCATCCAATCAGCTA
>OMOT01090623.1:1309-15715 GCA_900312575.1 Acanthochaenus luetkenii | reverse complement strand
GATGGGAAAAGTAAGTATTCCAAAAGTATTCTAAAAGTTATCTGAATACGTTACTTTTCTGAGACATGTAACTGTATTCGTATCTGATTACTTTCAGAGCCATGTAATCAGTATTCAGGCACTAATTACATTTACAAAGTAACCCTCCCAACCCTGCACGTACTCGATATACCAAAAAAAAATAGGAACACCTTCCTAATATAAAGAGCACGTGTTGGTCGTCTCTTGTACCCTCAGTATATACAAATCAATAATATGATCAAAATAATAATTCAAAATTGCTCTAGGTCAATGTGGAGGCTGCCCAGTGTCTCAGTGAGACTGACAACAACCCAAACCAGAGGCAGAACAGTACTGGATCCTGGTCAGTTCAAATCACACCCAGAGGCTTCTCACAGAGTCTGGAGCTACAGATAACATTGGAGTGTGAGTATGACTGCAGAGCCAGGGCTAAAATACAAAATAAAAAAAACACTTAAGTATAAAATAGTAAGGTGGTGTTTTTAACCAATTTTCACCCAGGTCTGTGTGATTGCATGAAAGACAGTGTGGAAAACAGCCCTGCCTGCAGTGGGCACGGGGCTCTGGTGTGTGGCCAGTGCGAGTGCAACAAGGGTTACACTGGATACCGCTGCCAGAGAAACATTGAGTCATTTTTTCTGTTGGATGAAGACTATTGCCGCTCAGGCCCACGTGCCCCGGTGTGTAGTGGTAGGGGGAGCTGTGTGGAAGGTGTCTGTGAGTGTGACAAGCGAACAAACCCCCGAGAAAGATACACTGGACAGTTCTGTGAGTGCACCAACTTTGACTGTCCACACTACAACAACAGGTATGTGAGGATTATTAAGCAACACAGCTTTAAAGATTACAGCTTCTTATTTCCATTCGGGCCATAACAAAATCTAACACTAGTCTCATCTGGCTCTTTTACTATCAACAAGCCTATTATACCTTGCCTTGACTGAATAATGTCTGATCAGATTGTTACATTTGCTTATATTTTGATAAAAACGGTTTATATTGTCTTACTGTTTAATTATACTAATTACAGAAATGAGAGATCTGCATTTAAAAGGTTACCACTTTTACATAACAGAATGTGTGGAGGCCACGGGACGTGTGAGTGTGGGCAGTGTATTTGTGATGACGACTGGATCGGTGATGACTGCAGCTGCTCCATGGAAACTGCTTCCTGTATGGCAACCAACAAGGAGCTGTGTAACGGGAAAGGGGTGTGTCACTGTGGGAGCTGCAGATGTGAGCACCAATACCAAGGCCCGACTTGTGAGGAGTGCCCTGTCTGTCCAGGGGTATGTCAGCAGCACAGAGAGTGTGTGGAGTGCCGCGCATTTGGGACGGGGAGGAAGAAGGACAGGTAAGAATGGGCTGCTTTTACCACTAGGTGTTGTGATAATATGCATGAAGAGGTAAGAAACACTAACTTTTTTTGATGATAAAATGGCATCCATTCTAGTCAAAACTCAATAAAAGACAGAGAAAATAGTTCTCTCGGCCATTGTAACTGCTTCTAATTTCCATTTGTATGACTGTTGTATTGTGTGTATTGTTGTAACAATGTTTTTACGCTGCCCTCCTGGCCAGGTCACTCTTGGAAAAGAGATTTGAATCTCAATGAGTTTTTTACCTGGTTAAATAAAGGAAATAGAAATTGAATATGAAATTGAATATGAAATTGCGTTAACAAAGAGGTTCTAGGTTTTCGGTCTCCGATCGCTGCTTATCGCTCCTTATAGCAGCTGATATGACTCTGAGGTTCTGGTGTCTTTTTGAAACTTGAAACATCATACAATCATGCTCAAATGTTTGTTCACCCCTTAACTCTTTGTATATTTTGTTGTGCTACAAAACAAATGACAAATAAATACAAATTGTTTGAGCGCTGCACAAAGTATTCTCCACAAGCAAAAATAAAAATCTAGAAATGTATGAAGGTACAGAGAGTAATGCATGGACAACACATGGATCAGTTTTTCTGAGTCAGCATAGGAGAACAAATTACAAATTCTGGAGATGCAGTATATCCAAGGTAGAAAATGCAGTTTTGGACATTGCCTCAGTGTGTGAAACTTTGTCCAAACCTCATCTCCTATACCCTTTTTCAAGAAATTCACTTTTGAAAGGGATACCATGACATTTTTACTTTTAGTTTCAGTTATTGTTCTTCACCAGGCACTTGTTATATTGTAGGGCAGTGTCATTTTCTATCCAAAAAATGGCTTGTTGGCATTGATTATTGAAAACAATAGTTTCATACCCCTTCAATTGATTGTGTTGTATAATCAGGTGTGACGAAGAGTGTGGCTACTTCACCATGACAATGGTGAAGACAAGAAAAGATCTGCCTCAGCCTGGAGAGACACCTATTGACACCTGTAAAATGATGAGCGATGACTATTGCTTCTTCTACTACACATTCTCCCGAGGACAAGCTACTGTGGCGCAGGCCAACGAATGTCCCCCTGAACTGGGGAAGTGATGCACCAGGGGACTGAAAGTGGCCTTTTCACCGTGATAACTCAGAACCCCATTTTGTTTCTGTCTGTGGTGTAATTGATTCTCCAAGACAGCTTTTCGTTAATTACATATTTGGTTTTAATGCGTTGTTTTGAATACCAATAAAAGCAAACTTTAAAACATACTTTCCTGACGGTATCCCTCCATGAGGCTTTAGGCTACACATTTTTGTTCCTATTCATCCATCATTTCACTCCACTATACTGTCCTCTAGTTAACATAATTTATTACTTACAAACGGACACAAAATGCCTTTGGTTGAAGTTATGGCTGTAATGAGTGCTGCAGAAGCAGGAAAAGTTGATGTCACAAATATCCAAAATGTTAATTTTGTAGTAACTGAGAAAAATTGTTAATTTCCATATTACTGGCCATGTAAAAATCAACATTTTACAAAGCATTATCAATGGTTTGGATTAGTCTTAGGGTCACTGAATGCTAGGTCAAATCAGACCCAGATTTGATTGACAACAGCAATGTCTCATGAAACAAGAGGCACTTGAGCTGCCTAATGCTCCACCATAATCACAATATATTAAACATAACCAGTTATGCTAATTAGTCATTAATTAAGCCAACCAATGCATTCATTAGCAAATATTTATATATGTAAACATACACACAACACATGGGTGGCATTACAATGAACTCTGTAGCTTAAAGCATTAGAGCAATAGTAGTTTCAAGAATATCTGTCTTTACTCATTAATATGCACATTTATGCAGCAAGGTGCTCCAACATCTAATCAGATCATCTGCTATATAGGGGGAACCTGTGGTGTAAGTATGACGTTTCTATCATGTATTGTTCTTGAGATAATAATGTGACTACACACAGAGACAGATACACACAAACACACACAGACGCCACAGTGACGACATAATATTATGTACCAATGTGGCAGGACATAAAAACTATATGAGAGAGAAATGTTTATCAGAGGTAGATAGATTCACATGGCAAAATGTGCTAACAGAAATTGTGTTTTACAAAAAAAACTAATACAAACTAGGCAAAACAGATCTTAGCCTACATACATTTGGCTAGCGCTCAATTGCTGTGCAGTACATTTCAACATTTAGCAAGGCATGGCATGAAACTGGACCCGTGTCATTGTTGTTGACTGTCAACAAACTCATAATAATCACCCAGAAGGGGAAGGGAGAAAAAACTCCTTACTTTTAGTTGTGTCTTTAATTTAATACTATGGCAATGATATACAATTTAATTTAATTTAACTTTTATTGTCACACCCATGCACAGAGCACCACACACCTAGTGAAATTATTTCTCTGCATTTAACCCATCACGGATCAATGTATCAGAGGTAGGGAAATGATAGGTGTAAGGTGGGGAAATCCCCCCCGTCTTCCACTGTGAAATCGTACTCTGCCTTCATGCATTATGATGATGCAGTAAGACCTGGGCTGAGCTTGAAGTGTGCGTATGAGAGAGAAAGAGAGCGTACCTCCATCCGTATTATAATGCAGTTGTTTCTAGCAGTAAGGCTCATACTGTGCTGAAAGCGCAGGTCTCTGGCTTGAAGACTTAACTCCTGGCACAGTTCTGTTTTCTTCTTCTCTGTAAGGTCACATCAGAAGAACAATATTCATACCACAGAAGCAAAACAATACAAAATCACACACAACAAAAGAGCAGAAGTAGTGTACACACATTCAACTGTTGATGTCTAAGTTATAAAAGGAGATTTGGGGGAATTAAGTGAAAGATATGCAAACCAGTGTACACTTTTCTATTTATATTCATCATGGGACAAAACTCAAGCAAAGAACACCAAAAGCAGAGGTCACATCAAATTGCATCCACTGCTCTTACTACTCTACTCTTAATAAAAACAGTGAAGCCAGAACTCGCATGACAGGACAACCAAAAATAACACAACCCACAGGTCACATAGCAAGAAGACAGATTAAATCTGTATGTCCAACTGTCACTGGCTAGGATTTAAAAGTGTATTTGAGGGATACATTGAAAAAGATACCTACACTCTGGTGACAGTGATCACATCACAGGACAAGAGAGATAACCCAGCATCTGTCTCAACAACAAAATCTCTCCTCCTCCTCTTCATGAAAACTGAGAAAAACTCTTGCTTTTTCTCATAACTTCATGCAGACTATTTTAAAGCTCAAAAACAAATCAAAAGTCAAAACAAATCTAAGACCGCAGACAATTAGAAGATTAATATGCCAACACTTACCAAATGATATCACATTTCCTTCTTTGTCAAACTTCATCTGTGAAATAATAATACAAAAAGAAATGTATGGGTGACTGAAAACAATCATTATTGTTCAAAATCACCACAGATTTGCTGTATCGCAATGCACAAGCTTTTTGATGTTTGACTGTAGATGTTTGGTTAGGCATGTGGGAAATATGGGTCCAAATCCAGCATGTTGTAATTCCTGGCTATGTCAATTGAGAACAACTTGTGAAAACTGTGAAATCCACTGGTCTGGATCTGTTTCTCCAAAAGCATCTTGCCTTCCTGGTATGGCTAAGACTTCAATTACACTTGGTGTGATGTGATCATATTAAATGTTATGACAACACATTGTTGTGTATCCATACTTGACCTCAAGAAATACATTATGTGTCTCACATATCTGGATTTATTTAGGTCTCTGTCCCAGTCCAGCTAGGACATGGGACGGTACTGAATACAAAGTGCCTACTAGTGGCCAGTGACCACTAAGACACTTTTGATGAACTGGGATTTGTGTTCGTCTTACCACAACAAAAGCAGGAGCCACACTGGAGAGGGAGGCTTCCGTCACTCTGGTGCGGATGAAGGACACTGTTTAAAGAAGCGGCAAAGCTATATCACATCCAAGAAAAAAATATTTCACATGTAAGGCAAGACATGGCCTTGGACACAGCTGCATCACAATGGACAGCTAACATGTGTAGTCATCAATCAGCTATAGAGAGAAGTGTATGAAGAGTAGAATAGAAAAGTGACGAAGCCCTGTACAATGTTAAGTTAAAATGCCTTCCTCAATCACAGATATAAAACAAAACAGAACAGAACAATGAGACAGTTTTAGACACAGCAAATGTTTAGTTAACATGTCTTCTTCAACCACAACTATAGAGATCATTTAAACGGAATCCATAATTATTTGGACAGTCACACAGTTTATTGTTTTGGCTTGACACTCATTATTTTGGAAGTTAAATTGTAATATGACTATGATGTTGTTAGCTTTGATGTGAGGGGATTTTCAGCCTTACCCATTTCAGGGTGTCAAACGTATTTTGACAGATTCAGATTATGTTCAATAAATTAGCAAATTCATGTCATACTAAATATTTTTTAAACATCTAGCGGCATAATAATTTATGGACATCTGACACCCATAAGCATTGCCAGATTCTTAAAATCGTATTATCAGGGTCTCAGGTTCAGCTTGTCTTCTCAGGCTCTTTGCATTTCAATGTATCTCGGTCAGGATTCAGCTATAACGCAGCTTTGTTATAAATTACTCTGAAGTAGTACATGGTGAGAGTAGATTGGAAGTGTCTGAATTATTGATTTAAGTTTAGATGGTACAGTGACAGAGGTAAACATTTGGTTTCTACAACTGTGGTTCTTTATCACTTCTAAAATTCCCAGAGTTATATAGATAAATAGAAGAAGAAAGTACATTGAAATGCAAAAACATACAGAATAATACAGTGGGGAAATATGAGAATTTAATTATTAACCACAGACAGATGGTCAAAATTATACAACGGAACAGAGCAGAATATAGCTTAACAACTGGTAACTCTATGCTTGACAATAAACTGTCAACAGAACAAGGTAAAAGTGAGTTGTGTGTTTTTTTTAACAGTGCATTGCATTAACTAACTTGCCAACCTCTCATCCTTACCATGCCATTTTGTGCCTCCTTGCAACAGGGTCTCCTTTCTCACCGCAGCAGCCTGAGGTCCTCCTACTTGACATCTTAACACAGGTGATGTTTGACTGCAGCCGCCGGTTGTTCTAACATTACTGTAGCTCTTGCTGTACCATCCCAGCTTTCTACTGCCAAGTGGGGTGGGGTGGTTCAACGGGTAGAGGATTGCACTAGCACTACCAGGGTTAGGCGTTCGATTCCCACCTGTGCTAGAAATGTACGGACTTACAACGCTTATAAGGCGCTTTGGGGAAAAGCTCCAACCAAATGACAGATGTGCCCTATTGCAGCTCACACAGCTGGCCAGCAGCACCCTGCTTATCTCCACTGCCTGTGCCCGCACACCACCACAACACACAGTCTTCACACAGCCTACCATACTGCTTTTGGAGGGCTGATATTCACCACTGCTACAGCAATGTGATCAGGGACACACAAAATAGCTGGGGGAGGCCAACTTTAGTTTCCACTGGATATACATGTGGAAGGGATGGGTACGGTCAAAGGGCTGGAAGTCTGTGAAACCCTGGAGTCACCTCTCTGGTCTCCCTGAAGAGCCCTCAGGCTGTGCAGCAGATGTAAGGTAGTTAGTTAGTTAGTGAGTGAGTGCGAAACAATGAAGTCATAACACAATGACAGGACAAGCTAACGTTGACGGGGCAGGCGGCTATAACGAGAACGCTCTTAGTTTAACCTAGAACAACGTTACCTTTCAACCGTTTAGCTAGTTAGACGCAACACGCCGTTATTTTCTTCAGCGTTGTCAACACAGCTGTGCAGCGGCATGCTAACCTAACGTTAGCTAACTTAGTTATCTGCTAGCATCCAGAGACAACTTGCTGATACAATATTGACCATCTCAAATGCTCAAATTCATTGTGACAATCGTTCGGCGTAGATGAGCGACAACGTTACACAAGTGGGTTACTTGCATCTAACGGCAGACTATCGTAAATCAACACACGCAGCTGTGATTTTCAGTCCGAAAAGACAGTCCGGGTTAGCATCAAACTCACTTACTGCAGGAGGACAGGGGCAAGAACACTGTTCCTGACCACAATGCACCGCGGTGTGATGCACCGTTTGCCAAAGAATGTCTATTTAGAAGCAAATTTTTTAAAGCCCACTTCCGGTCTGCACAAATTGACGTTAATCCTAGCGCATCCGCTCTACTTCTGCAATTTCAGAGATATCATAGCAGTTACCATGGTGACTGGTCTGGTACAGGCTTGAAACAAAGTTGTTTCTCTCTCTGGCCTACATCCCCCCCACACCGCGCTCCGCTATGACGCTTTGGGTCTGGCCAGAGTGAGTAAGCATGATCTTCTCGGAGTGAGAGCTCTCGATTTCATCCTCCCGATAGGTGTAGTCGCACGCACAAGACATGACAGACAAAACAACTCGTAAAAATATAATAATATATATAAACTCTCATATTTATTTATTATTTTAAAACTCATATTTAGTTATGTGTAATATTATATAATCAGATCTAAAAATACATCGCGTGAGCACCAAAAACCAGTGGAGGCGTGGTCTTATCCATCGGCAGCATCAGCATCTTTCCTCTGGATGCAGATCAGATCGGGACCGGAAGGATGCTATTGCGGGGGGAAGCAAGGGGCTTTATTGTGTTGACATTTTTAGTCTTTTAATTGACTAGTAGCCAACATACACTTAGACTACTTTGGGTTTTGTATTTTTAGGTTATCATAATATTCAAAAAGCTGATCCAAGATTAGCCTGCGTCCAATTTTTTCTCCAGTGTTGACATTTGCTATAGCTTAAGCTCTTGTAGCCATGTTCCCGTCGTGTCTTTACTCTAAACCCGGGGATAGCGGAGGTAAGAGGACCTCCATCATGAAGATCCTGCTCGGGGTGTTTGTGGTTTACATGCTGCACACCGCCTGGCTGCTGTACGGCTTCCTCAACACCAAGCCATGCGACAGAGGAAGAGGAGAGCACTGCATCTCCTCCTACCTGGCAGAAAGACCTAGACTACAGGTTAGTGTAGGCCTGTGCTCTTTTGTGTGTGTATGTGTGTTTAAACATGCTGTTTTATATACACATTTATGACACATATTAGCCTCTTTTGCGAGTTGGGCGCTGCCATGGTGTTATTTTATCTGAAAGATAAGGGTGATAGGCTAGGCTACTGTAATTTACTGTGTATAGTGTATTACTCTTCTATTACATTTTGGCTTAAGGATAACTGCACAGTTTCATTCCATAATGCTGCTATACATAATATATCTATTTTGAGCAAAAAACAATATTACATATAGCCTGCCTTAAAACAGTAAATATAACACATCAGTGGTTGTGGTTGAATTTAGTTAAATACAATTAAAATAATGATTCTTGAAGGGAAGAAATCAATTTGATGGCCATGTTATTGCCTTAGTATGGGGCATCAGTAGATGCATGATACCATAAACCTGAGGAGATTGTTTTTTGACTAATTTGCTCCCACAAGACACCTTTTCTTTTCTTTGTTGCAAGTTCATCATTCCATCATTCCAGTAAAGTCCTGAGCTTTTGGCCTCTTTGGGCAGAATGGAGAGAAGGTGTCTGCCGATTTGTTTGTCTTAATGATGGAAAACAATCTTCACACAAATGGGTTGTTCTGAACACGCTCAGCATACGAGAGGTCTGTTGGTGCAGTGCTGTAACTCTAATTCATTCAGCTCTATCTGACAGTATTCTGTCACATTCTTAACATTTCCCACAAACTGATTTGTAAAAAAAATGTCAAATCTCAAAAGTTTTCCCATTATATTCGACACTCCCACAAATGCAATTGTGTTTGCAAGGTTTTCATAACGTTACATATCCATTTTCATCTGTTTGTGAGTTGGTCATTTTCCACCAAGGTTTACTTTCATTTCAGGAAACGTTTTGTAAGAGTAGGTGTCACTTTCCTCAAATGGTCGACATCTCATTTTGGAACAAAACTCTTAATTTGTTACACCGGCATTGGACCGGTAGCCATTTCCACAATGACTTCCCCCCTCATCATTAATTATATAATCTGACATATAGCCTGATGTTCGTGAAGACAATAGGCTGCAGGTTCTTTTAAGCTTTCAATGGAAAATCATGTTATTTTTTAGTACATCTTTGTATCCTCTATTCTACTCTGTTTCCATTTCCATTTGATTGTATATCAATTGAGTTATATGTTTTATATCTGCAGTGCACACTTCTCTTCTCTTCTCTTCTCTTCTCTTCTCTTCTCTTCTCTTCTCTACTCTACTCTACTCTACTCTACTCTACTCTACTCTACTCTACTCTACTCTACTCTACTCTACTCTACTCTACTCTACTCTACTCTACTCTACTCTACTCTACTCTACTCTACTCTACTCTACTCTACTCTACTCTGCTCTACTCTTCTCTTCTCTTCTCTTCTCTTCTCTGCTCTGCTCTGCTCTGCTCTTCTCTACTCTGCTCTGCTCTGCTCTGCTCTGCTCTGCTCTGCTCTGCTCTACTCTACTCTACTCTACTATGCTCTACTCTGCTATGCTCTACTCTACTCTACGTCTCCTGTGTTATCCAGCTGAGTGTGTTCACCTGCCTGGTGCCAGATGACAGCCAACTCAACCTCATCCTGAAAATAGACCCATTTGACCCACACTCTACATTTGAAAGGTAGGTTTGATGTGGAGATATTCCCACCAAATGACCAGTATCTTGTCTCTTAACCGTACTATGTCATTTAAAGTGGCCACGTCATCATGTTCATTACCACCAGTACAGTAACACTGTATACGATGTCTGGTTGTCCATGAAAGCTTTACTCCACTGCTCATCATTGCCGTGTTCACTGTCATGGCGGCAAAATAGTGGTTGCAATATAGCAAAGAAGTGATGTATAGCCTATAGGAACTTTTTCCAATTAAATAGTAACCGTCTCAATTGTCGCATGTCACAGTAGTGGTTGCAAAAGAGAAGACAGGCCCCTTTGACATTAAGTGTATATTTGAAAGGAGCAGTAGATCACTGTTAGACTCCTGTGGGTTGGACTCTGTGAGCATGGCACCTCTTCGCTACTGTGACTGGTCAGAAATGATCGAGGCTGAAGATTGACATGTCGTTGGCTCAGGTGACGGTGAGTTCAGACAGCCGGATCAGTCCCATGAATCATGAAACTCAATGGTCATGTCGCTAACGAGCAAATATGAGTGGAAACAACAAAACATACAATAAGCCTCGTCACCTCATTTAACATCTTCATCTCTCACATGGTAGAGGCAGAGAAACAAAGGGGGTCAACAATGGACGAAACACAAACCACACATTGGTCAACATTTGTAGATATTTTGCAATGAGGATGAAAAAGCTTATGTGTATCATTCACTTAATCTGTCTATCTGTGTCTGTCTTGCTGGCTGTCTTTTTCACCCTTTTGTCTCCCGCTCCTTCTCTCTCTCTCTCTCTCTCTCTCTCTCTCTCTCTCTCTAGGCAGGTGAATGTCTCTCTGCCAGAGGAGACTCGTGATAATGGCAGTCTGTACGCAGTTGTGTACGTTCATAAAGCCGGTGTTTCACCGTTGGAGGACAGCAGAGAAGTCCACTATGCAGCTCTGCTCACCACCTATATCACCGCCAGATACACAGAGGGACAGCAGGTGAAATGGACATGACCAAATTATGCCCATCGGCAAAAAGCAATCCGTTTGTTGAGCCAATAATCTTTGACCAACGAGTATCCGTGTGACTTTGTCAATCAAATACATTTTGCACTGTGACGAGTCAAACCCCAGTGAAATTAAGTACTGACTTGTGTCCCCCTTCAGAAGCCCATCCCCGGATCAGAGGGTCCCGTGTCCCAATGGATACCGCGCCTGTCAATCACGATGATGGCAGAAGACTTCACCTTCAACAAGGCGGGGCTTCCCAGTGATGTGCGACGCTACATGAGAGTGTAAGTCACGTAAAGCCTTGGTGGTCAAAGCAGAGTCCGGGGGACTGAGAGGGCTGCGGGCGGCTCCAGTCGGAGTGCTGTTGGTGTGTCGCTGCTACTCATCACGATACTGCTAGTTTGTCTTGTGCTTGAATACTCAGAGGTATTTATATGGCTGTATGTGTGAGTGATTCAACTAGGCTCTTTGTTAATTTTAATTTAATTAGGCTATGAGAATATAATTATTTGGACACGGTTGATAAATGTATAACTGGTGTCCTCACTCGTATTTACCCCCTTTATACCTTTTGTAATTTATACAAGCATTCCAAGAATATCCTTCCCAGTGTTTGTCACACACTGCTCGTTACCCAGGCAACAGACAACAGTAGGAAAAAGTGTGGCAGCACTTCGGCTTCAGTTTGTCAGTGTGATCGCTGCTTTATTGCAGGAATGCGCTTGTGAGTGGAGGGTTGCCAGTTTAAATCCCCAGACCGGGTAGGAAAATCTGGATGGGGGAAGTGAAAAAGGCACACACTCTTTTGAGCAAGGCACTTCACCTGCAGCTGCGCCAGTGGAGCTGCTCAGTGACCAGCAGCAGACTGTGGTTGAACTTTGTCCTGGTCAGCTCTCAGGTGTGAGTGAGTGAGTGTGTGTGTGTGTGTGTGTGTGTATGCGTGTGTGTGTACGTAATGCTTATTCCGCCTGCAACTCCACCAGGCTATAAATGAGAACGTGTTCTTAGTCGGCTTGCCTTTTTAGAATAAATATGTCTGTCTCTCCTCGTAGCTCTCAGGAAGGCAGACAGATGACCTACCTTCCTCTGCTGCTGGTTGATGAGCTCAGCTTCAGAGTGAGAGACCTCATGGTACGACACATTTACACGTACATATTGAAATGTGTCTAGCCATGTCTAGTCATTATCGTGTTGTGAATTAATGTCATCTATCTATCTATCTATCTATCTATCTATCTATCTATCTATCTATCTATCTATCTATCTATCTATCTATCTACCTGTTTATAGGAGATCAGCAGCAGCACCATCCAGCTCCCTCTGACTGTGTCCTATGAGGGAATCTCTCTGAGGAGATTCAGGTTCTGGGTCCACCTACAGGACTTGGTTTATTCCCTACGACAGTTTGGTGAGTTAAGATATGAATAGTTTAGTGAGTTATTGGATATGAACTACAATACTACAGACAGTGAGTTATGGCTTAGTAAGATATGACATCAAAGGGTTCAGGGTCCCTCTGCAGGTCATAGTCTACTCTCTACGACAGTTTGGTGTGTTCAGAAGTGGGCTACGTCTGTTTAAGGGTCCTGGGTCCAGCTAAAATGTATCACTACCATTAATGAATGAAGTTACAGAGCAGAGCCACCTGAAGAATAGCCAGTGGACCAAATTTAGTCACACAGAATACATTTATTTTAACAAAGCAGGTTCGTCACAACGTGCTTTACATTACAGAGCAACACATGACATGAATACAGATAGAAAACAATCACTTCACATACTTAACTTCACTTAAGATATGAAAGCCTTTGTGTGTGTGTGTGTGTGGATGGATATGACAACATAGCAGCCTGCATATCCAGCAATGTGTTTGAGGGGGAAAAAAGTTGAACACCATGACATTTAGAAAATGTCAATACCTAATACTTGTTCCATTTTGCTTCGTGTTGTTTTGGCGCTGTGGCCCCCCCGCGTCACAAAGTCTGGGCACCCCTGGTATAGAGGAGAGTAAACTAAACCAAAGCTCTTTGCGTCTATCCAGGCTTCACAGAGGAGAACGTAGATGAGATCAAAGAAACTCTGGTGGACTCCAACCTCTACCTGCTGGTCCTGACCGCACTCGTCACAGCGCTACATGTAAGACCACACAATACCACACATTACACCGTGCTGTCGATATCGTAGGATGTCAGCGAAGCAGATGAAACGTGTCCGTGTGTTCAGGCGGATGCCGGCTCAGGCTGGGGACAGAGAGGTGACACTGAGTAGTGGTGCCGTAATGCCAGTTCAAGGTTACACACGAAGTTGCTGTCAAGAAATACAGAATCTAAGCTAAATCCATCACAGTATGGCACTTTCTCTGTTGAGAGTCCAGGCACATTATGAGGCTGCCCTGGTTCCTTCTGCCTGACAAGGTTAAGTGGTAATTAAAGATCCTTAGGGAAGTGATTAGTGAGACAAAGACATCAAATCATGACACAGTAGCGCCAAGACGGGTCTCGGAGCGCCCGACCCAGTCCCAAGTAGGACAAGCGTTGTGCAGTAAAAAAATCCATGCGACATATTGTGAATCATTGTCGGACTCCGAGCGGCGTGAGCCTCGATGTGGCACATGACGGCACAGGAGTTATTACAGATGAACCTTGGTAGAATTCGATGTATGTTCTTCTGTGATGTTTCGCAGCTCATCTGTGAGTTACTGGCGCTTAAAAATGACATCAGCTCGTGGAGAAAAAAGAAGAGCATGGTGGGGATGTCCAGGAAGTCGGGTGAGAGCATGTCATCGTCATCAAATAATACAATCTCTGAACTGAACAGTCACCTTTCAAAAGATTGTGTTCACACTACAGTAATTCGAGGGGCTGATATTGTTAAGTATCAATGAATTGGACGCCTCATTTGACTGCTAATGTGCAAAATCCTCATCATTGACATTTGCATATGCTTGACCAGCGCAGGCCGAATGTGGCCGTATTTCCACTGATCATTAGTGAAAGGCACAGCTCTGTGATTTGGTCATTTTGGAGGCAGAGAACTTGTTTGATGCAGCACAATGAGTCTGCGAGTTGGGGCCTCACCGCTCTTTAACGTGGCACGCCTCTCTCTCCCACTCTCTGTTTCTAGTCCTGTGGCGTTGTCTCAGTACTTTGCTGATCTTCCTCCACCTGCTGGAGGAGACCAGTCTGCTGGTGCTGGTTCCCGTAGGGCTGGGAGCATGCATAGAGGTATCGTTACCGTGACGTGACTCTTACATACAACTCTATAAAGGAAACCCGTCAGATAAAGATTACCGCCTGGTTCGA
>OMOT01090565.1:0-12349 GCA_900312575.1 Acanthochaenus luetkenii | reverse complement strand
ATGTGCATTCTAAAAGTTTGTGCGTTTGGTTGATGGGCGTGTTGCGGGTGATTTACTAAGAATAATTGCGTAAATGGTGCAAACGTGGTGGAGACAGAAGTATTTAAAAGAGGGTTTTGCGTGTTTGATGGTTTGCACCATGGAGAGTTTGGACGGGCAACAGAACCGCAAGCGCAAAATGACATTTGAGCCTTTAGAATTAGAATTATACGGTTAAAATAGGCTACAATAAATGTTAGAGCTGTAATAGATTGTTTTGTGACTTGTAACAAAATTAGAAATGATGGAGACTGAGAAGTTTGAAAGTGATTTAATTCATATTTTTTCAATAAATGTTGATTTCTTTATGCATGCAGGGCGTTTGCACCTTCCCTTGAAACGTATTAAATAAAGACGCAGCCTCCGTCAACTAAATTGAGTTCAGGTTTGATAGATCACAGTGCTGCATTCATCTATTTATATTTTGTCCTCCCAGTATTGTGCAAAATAACGTGTAAACGCCCCATCTTGCATATTCATTGAGGCAAAAGTACTAACTGGATAAGGCGCGTTGTTTGAAAGACGCAGTCCTCAGCGCTGTTAGTAGATCAGTTTGTACATTTATTTGTGCGTGCTATGAGTTTTTACACACGCAAACCTTTAGTATATCCAACCCAATAAGTCTTGTTTTGCAAATACAGGTCAGGTCTTATACTGTAGATACCCTGAGATTATGAAGAGCCGATGTGGAAGAGTACATTTTGTGATGTGAGCCTCCCAGTTGATGATCACTGACCTGTTAAAATGGATCAACTGTACGACCTGAGTTCATTGACTTGTGGTAAGACAGTGTCAGCTCCAACGAGTCACATACACATGCAGCCGCGTGCACCCGACCAACAAGGCCTGCCTGCCTGTACACAAGTGAATTTACACTTCAAGCATTCTATGGAGGAAAAGAGACAATTTCACTAAAACTGAATTCAAAGATTTTGGATAAACACCCACATTCGATTAACCGGTCCAGTTCCTTGTGTCCTGTATATATTGTTTTGCCGGCTATTTATTTTACATGTGTGCCTGTGTATAATTCATACATAATGTTGTTCCGTTGAACTGAACTTACCTGTGGCATCTATGTCCATTCGTCTATGTTACATAGTCTCTCCTTAGCTCCCTACAGACCTAGATTTGGTGTACACTTACCCGCTGTGGGTTACACATCATGTACAATTTCGTCAAGGTCTATAAGTTGACAGAATGCTAAGCTCGCGGTCTCTTGGCCTCGATGTTGTAAGCAGGACGACTTATCTTCTTCAACGGTCAGGGTGGGACTCATCTGTCACTGTGAAGATGGGCCGCGAGTTAGTCCAGAAGATTCCATACAAATCCTCCACCTGCTTCACCCAAAATAGAGGAAATGTTTGTGCTGTCAAGGAGCTGTGGAGTCTGTGTACAAGATAAAGTAGTCTACACAAGGAGGGAAGGGGAACGCATGACCGCACAGCCTCCAAGGAAGCTGCTGGTCTCGGCATATGTGGCCCTGAGTACCACGAACGTTATTCATCTGAACAATATCACTTGACAATGTGATGAGAGAACTTCAATGCGAGAAAAAAAAGTACTTTTTCATTGCTTTGTCACTAAGCTGCCAAATATTTCATGCTTTCCTAACTGAAGCTGTGACCTCGTTTTAGAACAGATAGGCGTATCAATAGTTTTGATGTCGTGCGCCGGATGCTACTCCAAATTGTCCTAAGTCAAAACAGTGTACAGTAAATCAAACACGACTAACGTTTCTAAACTCGGAACATTGCTGAAACATTGAACTACATTTAAATTAGCCTCTCTGTGTCTCTCTCTCTCTCACATACACACACACACACACACACAGACCTGGAATTTAATGTGACCCAGCTAACCTTTCGTGCGTACACTTCTCTCAGAGTTCTAAAAAAAGCTCCCGACATTAAATGAAATGTGACTGCACTTCAATGTAAATAATGCAATAAGTGGTTAAAGACAGAGACAGCTAGACTACCATGCTGTTCAGAATCAGAATCAGAGTCGGGTTTATTATTTATTCATGCTGTTCGTAGTACATTCACAGCTCTAGGCGACGACTTATTTGCATTTTGCTCATTGACGCTACAGTGCAGAGCCACATCTATTCTAAACACTATGTTAGAATATAGAAAGCACATATATATATATTTTGTTCTCATGACAAAGCTATTAAAAATCCTATGAATGTACTCCACTTTTTGGAGAAAATAACTTACTATACCATGGTATAGCTTTGGTTTTGTGTTTGAAAAAAATAATGTTGAGACTGTCTGAACTACCCTTTCAAGCAGGATGACTATTGCATATTTTGGAGTACACAATAACATACACACTCAGATTACTACTATTAGTACAATTACATTTTAGTGTCCATCTTGCTTCGAGGCAGTCATACACAGTAGTTGACACACCTGGGCCCAGTTCCTCATACATGGAGTTAGCTGGATATGTTTGTTGACAATGTGACATGAGCCTGGCATTTTCTCATCCTCGAAGTAATTTTAAAATGTAGTCGAATTTACCAGAGCAACAGCTCCTTAAGATCAAACCTGGGAAAATGCAGGTTTAGTCAGAGGTGTCTAGATTAGGACCAGGCGTTTTTAGTCTTACCCATCCATTAACTCATTTCCAGACATGGCTGCTCATTTCCTTAGAGAGGAGGCAATAAATGAAGGTGCTGTTATAATTAGACAGGCTTTTACAAGAGATCGTCAAGACCCCTTAGTGTGTGAAAGATACAGCTTTAGTTGAGTCATTTCCACAAAGAAAAGTGCTGACGCTACAGTGCAGTGCCACATCTATTCTAAACACCACTCTATATACACTCGCAAAATTAACATTGATGCTCTTAGGTATTAAGAAAAAGTTTACATTTATTTTATCCAAATAAACAGTTTCAATATAGAATGAATCCAAGTTAGTTTGGTTTAATATCAGCTAGACCGAAACAGATCAAATTCACTGAAATAGTTTGAAGTATCTGACTGTTATTGGATCTATGGAACCAGATAACCAGAGTTTGATCATTTCACTTTGATGGAGATTTGTCATTTGACACTAATTCAATTTGAAATGTATTGGCATCATGAGCACAAATTGCATACATTTACATTTATTCAATCATAATTAATCATTTATTACCTCTGCCAACGGCGTTATGTTGGGTTATGTTTTCTGTTTTTCTGTACTTCTGTCTGTCTGTCCGCCGATGATAAAAGCAAGCAGTGGCGTGTCGTCCACTAGGGGCGTTAGGGCGCCGCCCCACCTGCCGGTCCAATTTTTACAAAACTATTCTAATAATTTTTACAATTGTGGTGCTGTATGTGTATGAAATTCAATTGTTATATTCACATAAATGATATATTATAATAGAAAAGTGGGATGACTGATGAAAAAACACTGCTTGCAGCCTTTGTCTGTGTGCCGAAGGGCGTAATTTTCTCCGCCTGACGGGAGCTGCGCGAGTTGAATGCAGCCACACCAGCCCACACTGGATTGGTTGACAGCTCACGCTGAAAAGAGCGGCATTGCAGGGCGTACAAATATACGCCCGATTTGGTAGATTGTCAGCATTGCGGCTGCGTGCATAGAAGTTGTTAGTGATAGAGCATGAAGTCGGGAGAGTAAAGTTAGCTAGCTGTTAATCTGTAACAATGGCTAATAAGCCAGAGGAACAACCTGCTCCTACCTGTGTTGATTCTTTGTTTGAAAACCATTTGAACTGAGAAGTTTGTCTGACAAGCTTATTGTGAAGCAGTTGGGTCCAGATCAGCCTGAGAACCTCAACATTCGACAGCCCTCTGGTGATCGTGGAAAATCGGACATCAGGAATTTATCTAGCAGCTGCTATGCAAGGAAGCCATGGCTTTATGGTTGTGGCCAGTGGCATGTTGTTTTGTGCTTCCCGTGCTCACTTTACCGAACATCGGATAAAGCTTGGACTGAAACTGAGTGAGCCAAAATGAAGACAACAAGCCGGCTCATATGGATAAAGCCTTGAAACTAGCCATGTTCGGGAGAGCTAACAATGCTAACGTTAGCCAATTTAGCGACAGCTACAGGTTCAGCAAATGAAGGTGGACTGGAGCTATATACTTTCAAGGATTATTGTCTGTTTGTGGAGCATATGAACTTGGATTACGTGGCCAGAGTCGCATCATTGAAAGAACGACGGGGCAAATCCAGCTATAAGTGAGTAGCTCCTCTGGGGAGCAGCCTTGGTTTGGAGTAGAGAAACATGACTGAAATAATATTGAATCTATTGCTCTACATGCACTTCGAACAATCAGAAGGGGCCGGTGAAACGTATTTTGATGTTTTCAAAATGCTTATGAGACCGTAAGTAAATACTGTATAGGCCTAGTTTTTTTTCTCATGAATTATTTAATGTGGGACACTTTCAGTGTACTGGTGTGAGTATTTACATCTATTTGTTGGCAACTTTCCCACTTTTGCGATATTAATTTAATTAGATTGATATGGCTGTGAATGATGTTTGTGGGTGGAAATGTGATTGTTTTGTGAAACTTGACTGGTTGTGGCTGAAATAAACAGTTATTCAATTGTTTCAAATGTAAAAATGCACTAATAACCTGTCATTTCAATTTGTCTAATTTGATTCATGCATGTTATGCCTACATTACATAAATGAAATATAGTGTCAGACAATGATATGCAAACTGAAAAATAAACGAGTTCTGTTAAATATATAGTGTTCTGAAATGTATTAGAAGATTGGAAGTAGACTAGTATGTTTCTCAAAAAAATAAACAAAAATGATTGAATGATGAATCCCAGGGGACCAGACTCTATGCCTCCTCCTGAGTACAAGATTCTGCAACTGCCTTCAACATTTGGTATGTCTGTCAAGTAGCCTCCTTCTCCTTTCCAGTGTGTCTCTGTGATTCCAAGGATGTATTAGTTGTATTTGTGTCAATTTAATAAACAATAATTTTAGTTAGAATTACTTAATTTAATGTAGTGGAAATTTATTATATGCTCTATCATTTTAGAGGCTTTGGCAGTGTTTAATTTCATCATTAGGAAATGTTTTTAGATAAGACATGTTCTTCATAGCCTTCAGTTATTAAATCACTGTTGAAAAGCTACTGTCTTTGAAAGCCATGATGCCGTGCCAGCCAATCATATGATTGCTGATCCTTGTTTTGACTCGCTACTCGTGTTCCCTTTATTTCAAAAGGAGAGTGTGCAGTAATCTAAGATAACTATGTGAAGTTTGAGAAATCAAGCTAGCCGTTTGAGTATTAGTGAGATAATTGTAATATCATATTAGCCTGGGTGCTCCGGTTTCCTCCCACTGTCAAAGACATGCAAATATATGTGTTTGTGTGTAGTGTGGTGCATGGTGTGATGTACTATGTATATGATGCATGCAATATATACTTGTATGGGGGCGGCAGTAGCTCAGGAGGTAGAGTTCCTGCCCCGCAACTGCAAGGTCGGCGGTTTGAGTCCTAGTGTCCTTGAGCAAGACACCTAACCCCGAATTGCTCCCATTGAGCAGGTTGGTACCTTGCATGGCTGCCTCCGCCAACAGTATGATATGTAATGTAATGTGTAAGTCGCTTTGGATAAAAGCGTCTGCTAAATGCTGTAATGTAATGTAACTGAGCGATGTACAAGGATATAAACTGATATAACTGATATACTAACTAACTTTGGCTTTACTCTCTAGTTTGCAAAGTACTCAACTGATGTGCTTCAAGGTTTTTCATGAGCATCTTACCTTCCCAAAGGCCACAATCATCGCTCCAGGTTTCTTGTTTTCTATACATTTCACTTTAATTAAGGTCGAGACACAACTTTGGGGAAATGTAATAATATTGAATTGCTGTATAAGAGCAATGAACAAAGAACATTGCTTTTTGTGCAACAAATGTAAACAGCTTAATCAAACTATTCTCATAATCAGTACAGGAAATAATGAAAGTGAAAAACATGTGCAATTTAGAGCGTTTACGCAACATCTACATGTACTGTGTATTAAACCTATATGTGAAATCAGCCTCTGTTATATTGGCTCACTTGCTAGTAGGTCCTTTCTTACCACCATTGTCTCCTCCTCAAACGTGTAAGACCCACATCGATGATACAAGACCTGTCAAGGAGTTGCAGATTTTTCAATAATGTAAACGCGGAGCATCCTCATCATACAATGTTATTCTCTATCTCTCTTTCTTTCGATCGGTCTGTCGCTCTCTCTCTTTCTCCCTCTCCTCCGAGGAGGTCCATATCTTGTGTGGTCAGGCAGAACCCAGTGCTGACATGCTCTGCTGGGAATTGTGGAAAGAGGCATGTGAAAACTACTTCTGTTATAGGATGGAAGCTGGAGAAAACAAGACACAAACTGCCAAAGTGAATGACAGAATGAGAGGGAGAGAGCGGCTGCTGCTGTTGGAATAGAGAAGCAGGGAAAACGGTTTCTTGTAGTTTTTCAAGGAAGACAAGTTGTTGATACTTTTGACAAGCGATTCATTCTCTCGTGCTCATATAATTGAACACAAAGGAAAATGATTGGTGGATGTTAAATGGAAGCATGGAACCACAGCTAGCTTTTGTTTTCCGTCTAACAACAAAGCATTAGCCTTTTTGGGGGGGGATTGAACAAGCATTTCCAACGGGATGTCCAATCATTTGAAACGAAAGCCAAGTGAGGCAAGGGACAATCACATGATCAGTCATAAGGACAGTTCACACTTAAAGGATACGTTCACTATTTTGGACCTTAGACCCTATTTGGGAACTGTCTACCATGGAACTGACACATAGAGACCATCCCTCCGTTACACAATCGTAATGCTTTGGAAAAAGTGTGCAATTCTATGTAGAATGGAGGAGCGTCCCCTTAATATTAGAAGTTGGTGTCCTTTTAATCAGCAAGACAGAATGTGAGTGTTGATTGGTGGGTATGTTATTTATTGCAATTCACCAGATTTGTTTCATTTTTCATTGAAAGACTTTATATGGCTAGAGCATCATAGTCAAATTGAATATTCAAATGGGGTTTTTGTCCCAGGGAAGAAAGCCCCCAGACCCATAGCACTTTAGGATGGGACCTTCATATTATTGAGCTGCCATGAAAGAGTCATCAAATGTGTGAAACCGAATGTTTTTAGTCACTTTGCTCCAGCAACTTATTACAGCCGAATGTTAGTAAATGTATTCGAGAGCAAACGCCGTGTGTATAAATGATATGACTTCCAGTGAAGCCTTTTCAGAATCAACTCAGTTACCTGGGGGATATTTCACAAAGCAGGATGTTATGACTGTCATAGGAATAATGGCTATTCTATCAAGAGACCAACCATCATCTGACCTGGAGTGCGCCGCATCTCCCGTGTTTGTTTTGGTTGACGGCGCTGGTCCTTCTGGCTTCGTGTAGATTGATAAGCTGTTGGACAATGCAGCTCTGTCTTCCCATGTGGGTGTCCATCGCTTTCAAAGAGAAGTAACCCACAGGGGAAGCTGTGAGGAGCCCCTGAAAGGTGCAGAGGCCTGGCAGGTAGAAAGCACTGTGCTCAATGGACTGAGAAAGAGAAGGGTCATGATGATCTCACCGCCGGTATAGTTACAGTATAAAATGGGATGACAAAGGTGTGTGTTGAAAAGAGCAGGGAAACATTCAGCAGCCTTTTGGTTACGCCGATCATGACGTATCGGGCTCCTTTGAATCCAAAAATCGAACGACACCAGCAATTTTCAGCAGTGACAAAAAACAAAGGCTTTCCAAAACAAATGATATTGCTTGAATATGTGTGAGAAGGCTCAAAATGTTTTAGCCCGTATTGTGGGAGCATGAAATATTGGAGATATGTATTTATCTTAAAGAAAAAAGATTATAGTATGGCCATTGATATCCTTAAAACATGCTGATATCACATTTGACCCAAATTTGGGTTAAGGAGACAGGTAGATAAACATATTCCCCTCCTCTATCCTACAAATTAGTTTAAGACAAGCCTCTAGTCGGCAAGTAACATTTCTAAAGATCATATTACCGTATATAGTTTTCATATAGTTCCAAGGTATACTGTAGTGTACTTGGCACAGGTCACACAAATTGCAGAACTTTGCTGAAGACGGCATGCACTTGCTGCGTTTTGCTTCTATTGCAGCCTTGATCTTTAGCCTTGTCAGAGTGAAGGACACATTCTATTTTCCTTTCTTGGTATTGAATCAGTAATGGAACATGGGCTTAAATCAGCGCTACAGGCCTTGTAACACCCGGGTTTTGTCCTCCATGTTGTTGTACATCCTGGTGCCAGTGTGGGTTATAAAAGTCTTTGGGCCCAGATTACTGTATAATTCTGTCTGAGGGTGGTGTAAATCCCTGGGATTTTTATATTTGCTCATCCCCCAACCCATTCATTCCTTCCATACCACACACAGCTCTTAGGATTAAATGGATAGAGAAGGAGGAAGGGAGTATGGGGGAAGCTCAGTCTTTCCGCTCTTGCTTAGTGGATGATGAGGCCGTTATGTAAGCCAAGTAGATGTCAAACGCACAGTTCAGTGTTTCTACTTTGTGACGCATTATGATGCCTTTGTCTGTGTTCCACTAACCGGGTTGCCCACGCACGCTATGCAACGCACATGCGGAAGCAGATGTAGGCAATCCATGCCATCTATGCACTGCTGAGTCCTTCAGATTAACAAGGACACTCGTGCCTACAAGCCCTTTCTTTCCACCTTGAAATGTGTTTGCATGCAGCACCTGATAGCTACAGTATAGCACTAGCACAAAATAGGCTAGCAGATAACACAAACAAGATGCTTGAAGCACGTAGAAAAGCTTGTGACAATTGTGTTCCACTTTGGGTGAAATCACATTACCCAGGCAGATTTGTAGCAGAGCTGTCATGGTTGATCCCTCAGCCTTGGCAAAATTATAAATGTACAGATCAATTAACGGTGTGAATTTATATAGGATTCCCTGAAATGAACTGGTTTTGGCAAAAAGGACAATCAAAGTATATGTTATGGGTATATATATTTGATTTCAGAATATGCTTTGTCTGTTGTCTTTGTTTAATTAATTTGTTCAACCAAATGCTGATGACTATTTAAGGAAATATTAACACTTGGAGAAAAGCCAGGATTAGTCTTGCGTGTACAAAAACTAACCTGATAACGTATAGCAATTTAGTGAATAAATTGGACACAAGACTATATCAGATCCTCCATCAATATCAGATTTTATTTTGCATATGAACAATTCCTCATACATCCATGCATAATGTACAATGAGCTCACAGGGTTGCAAAGAGAGAGAGACCATTCTTACTAAATGTATTCCACATAATGAAAGGGACAATTTTGCAGGGTATCATAAAGCAGCAGGAAACCACATTGCTTGCACTCTGTGAGTGTTACAGTGTCACAAATATTAGGTTATTAATGGGTTAACTCCATGAGAAACTTTTGGTTATGCTTGCAACCAAGATTTGTAGAAATGTTCAAATGGCCTCATAATAACCTTTTTCATAATTGCACTGCAACTGTGGGTTAAACAAACCTGATATATCTTGCTATATATATCTACATAATATCCCATACAAAATAAATACTTATATAATACACGATACATGGATGCATTTATATCATCACCGTAAACATGAAAACAAAAAGAAAAGATCATATATTTACTGTACTATAGGTACTGCAGAAACAAACAAGTGCTTCATAAAAGACAAAGATATATGCACCCCTGTTTTACTGTGATTGTACAGATAGCACCTAAAGACAATCTGTGGACAGTTCAGAGGATATAAACTTTCGCATTTATATTTGGTACTCTTCTCTGTCAGCATATTAAGGATTTATTTTTGACCCTTAGTCACAGCATTGCCTTTTCATGTCCACCCACAGTGTTCCTCTGAAGTTTAGTTCAGACTGAGTCCACTTTGACCTGGTTATTGTTGGTTATGAGTGGTGAAGGTTTACTCTTGAGCCTCTCACCTGCGTCGTTGGAGCTGTCCTGGAAGAAGATGCGTGCCATGCACAACGACACTACAATGCGCTTGTACTCACGCCGAAAGTTCTGGTTCAGCACACCGTACACAATGGCATTAAGGCAGCTGTTGAAGTAGGCCATGAAGTAGCTGGCCACAAATAACCACTCTGGGATGAGCGGCACCACGGCCTCGGGGTTGATTGCCACTGCCAGACCGATGAAGTTGAGCGGTGCCCAGCACACAGCGAAGAGCACAAACACCACAAACATGGTGACAAAGTTCCTCACGTCGTGTGGCGTCACCTTGGGCCGATTGTCCGGCTTGACCCGTCTCCTCACCTGTATGACCAGTATCCAGATGCGCAGGTAGCAGTAAGTGACAATCATGATGGGCAAAATGAAGTGGAAGAAAACCACTGCGATGGTGTATGCCGAGCTGGCTGACTGCTCAAAGGTGCAGGAGTACACCCGTGGGTCATATTGCAGTGACCCCACAAATATGTTGGGCACGATGGCCACCACTGTCAGCGCCCAGATTAACAGCACGTAGCATATGGAGTTTTTGTCACTGTACAGCTTATCATACTTGAGGCTGTGGCAGATGTAACAGTAGCGGTTGATGGCAATACCAGTAATGTTGAAGATGGAGCCGATGACGCTAACGCCCATGAGGAAGCCGCTGATCTGGCAGTGGACGTAACCCAGGTTCCACCCATTGTTGAAGATGGAGGTGAGGACCAGAGGGTACGGGTAGATGGCCACCACTAGGTCTGCCACAGCCAGGCTTACCACAAAGATGTTCCCTGCAGATAAAACACGCACACACACACACACACACACACACACACACACAAGAGAGACAAAGAAGGACACATTAGTCATTGGCAACAGAACCACAGCAAACTGGTCATCCAAACAATAGCGACAAAGACATTGAGCACATTAAGTGATTAGAACATGAGCCCATTTCAAAAGTTGCTGCAGGGTTGGGAGGGTTACTTTGTAAATGTAATTAGTGCCTGAATACTGATTACATGGCTCTGAAAGTAATCAGATACGAATACAGTTACATGTCTCAGAAAAGTAACGTATTCAGATTCACTTTTAGAATACTTACCTTTTCCATCACAGATGGGTATGTTTTGGGGTACAGGACACATTGGGAAGCTGTTATAAAGCCAAAGGTGGTGCTACTTAGTACTAAAAGGGTGCTCAAACTTTTGTATATGCCATGTTCACTTTTTTATTAGTAATACATGTAAATAGTTATTATGCATTACAGGATGTCATGTTCAACTTTCCACTGTGTAGAGGTCAGGTCAGTTTCTGTTCATTTAATAATAAATACTAATACATTCGAGATGTCAATTTAGCAAAATATATGCCACATTGTATCTGCATTTTTTGTTTTTTGTCATCAGAAACATGTTATGGAATTAGAATGGACAGATTAAAAATGAATCATAATAAAAAGCAAAGGGAAACTGAAAGGCAAGTTCAGTCACTTGCTCCCAGTATATTATTCATCCAGCAGCAGTCTGTTCACTTCGATTTGATCCCGGTTTGAAATGTCAACAATAAAGAAACCAGTATAAATGTAGCAGAGCAGTATTGGTGGGCGGATGGATCCCAAAATATCGATACTTCCGATCCTACGTCACGTTTCTGAATATCGATTCCAGCGCCAATAGGATCGATGCCACACAAAAACGTTACTAGGTTCAGTTTAAGTTTTGTTTCCTCTCCTCCACTCATCCAATTCATCAAAGTCCTCCTCGCGCATGCGCAGTACAGCGCGAACCCTGCCTGACCCGGCAGACAGCAAGAATAAAGGAGGAAGAGGGAAATGCAGCAGCAGACAGAGGCAGAGCCCCAGTCCGTGCTCTCTCTCTCTCTGTCTCTCTCTCTCCCCGTATCTTGCCGTGATTGCGGGGAATGGCACGTAGCGCCCCTCCTTCACCTCTCCTCTCTTTTATTCCGTTACAACCCAACCCTATGTTTTCCCCTGATGAGTACATTACATTACATTACAGCATTTAGCAGACGCTTTTATCCAAAGCGACTTACACATTACATTAAGCAACTTACATGTCATACCGTTGGCGGAGGCAGCCATGCAAGGTACCAACCTGCTCAACGGGAGCAATTCGGGGTTAAGGACACTACGACAGATTGTTCCCGGGAGGAGCTGGACTCGAACCGCCGACCTTGCAGTTGCGGGGCGGGAACTCTACCTCCTGAGCTAATGCCGCCCCCATAGTACATCACACACCACACTACACAAACACATATATTTGCATGTCTTTGACTGTGGGAGGAAACCGGAGCACC
>OMOT01090550.1:19213-35021 GCA_900312575.1 Acanthochaenus luetkenii | reverse complement strand
ATGTGGACTGGAATAACAAACAAACACGGAGCAGCGTGACACAGAACAAAACCATGTTGCATTTTTTGGGCATGTTAAACAACAGTTTTCATTCACACTAATTATTCCTCCGATTAACAACAAAAGAAAGTTTGATGCGTTTAGCCTCTGTCGATCATTTTACAGTAACCATCTGCTGATGATGCGGCTAACTTAGAAAAGGACTATCCACTAGGGATGGGCTGATCGAAACTGGTATAGATACTTCGATACTCACATTCTACTCATTTGATACCGATGCCCTTTCAAAAGTATCAATTTCAAAGTTATTTTTAATCCAAAATGTGGCTGCGTCACTCAAGCATCATAGTTCCCACTATGAGGTAGAAAACTCCCCAGTTCCCAGGTGTGTTGAAGGCAGCCTTATAATCTCCAAGACGTGAGAATGCAGTCATGAAGGGGCTTTAGTTTAATGGACTTTACAGTTTACAATGCTTTCCCAAAAAAGTAACAGATTTCTTGCACTATTTTCAAAGGCAATTCAGAGCATTCTTTTTATTTCTGATTGTTGGTTTACGTTTACTTATTAATTAATATATAGTTGCTTGTCTTCTTTTGGTCATTTTTCTTCTGATACACTGCTGTAGTGTTTTGGTCATGTTAAATAAAAAGTACATTAATGTAACTGCTTTGGGGTCAGTTCTTAATGCAAACATTAATACTTTTAATAATGCACCAGGTTAGAGGGTTCCTCGTACAATTTACAGCATTAGTTCTCTGAGAATATCTTTCAAATCCAAGCAAAATTGGTATTGTAACTGAAATATCCCAAACCGAATAGATATTGAATCAAATCAATTGGGGGAAATCAGTGGCGATACTCAGCCCTAGAGGCGTGTGGTTATTTTGTATAGACAAATTCACAGAAAACGTACTATATTGTGATATATATTGTTATCGTGATATGAAATTACCCATATCGTGATAGAAGATTTTGTCCATATCGCACAGCCCTAGTGCCAGATAAGGAATTCAACTGTAATTCCTGATATTTACATTTACACATTTCATGCATTTAGCTTACGTTCTTAGCCAAAATGACAGTATCCAGACAAAAGAAGAATGGTGTCTATGTCCACAGAATATGTAATCTATGTCATCACAAGTAAGACATTTACTGTGGATCTCCAAATTGCAGCAGTCCTTCTCTGTCCTGCCTGTGAGGATGAGATTGTCATTGGTCTTGATTTGGAAGTCCTCTCGCTCATACTGGTCCTGGAGGTAAGAACAAAGACAGATGCACAAGTCAGCTTCAACACAAGATATAACCTGACATAATGAATACAACTGATACAACTGGTACAATATCATTAGCGCTTGCTATTCATGCTGTAGTTGCTACTGGTAAGTCCAGAAACAACACCACACTGTTTACATCCAACAACTTCCTGGACATTAAGTACAGAGGTGGTATTTTAATTCTAGATCCGAGTTTTGGGCCTATAGGAAGTATCAGGATTCAGATGCAGAAAGGCATCTGAAACAGCATTACACTGTAACTCTCCAGAAATGTAGCTACAGCTGTGTAATGCACTGTGGTATTTTTTAAACCTGCTTTTAATTTTCACACGATGCAATGTTGAGCGGGATTCAGGAGCCACAAACATCATCTGACACTCAAGTTACATCCTTTCACAAAGACAGACCATTTAAATAAAATAAAAAGAGAAAAATCAGTGAGTTGGACTGTTAATGCCAGGCTTTAGGCTCTGACTAGCACTGGAGCCAACCATAGTAAAAATTTACACTTTGGACAAATGTGTCTGCCAAATGGAAATATAGAGAGCGCTCACTGTGTCTTTGATTGTGATGTAAGGATCCTCCTCGTTGGAGCTGAATACAGTGAGTCCAGCAAGACTGTCGCCAAGATTAGCCGTCACTGTACCGGAGTGAGACACACACAGTTTAGAGTTAATCTTAGCACTAGTTTTGTTTCTCTCCTCATATCTATGACCTAGCTTCAAAAACAGATAGGAGAAAATCAAATGGAGCAAAAAATGCAATCTGTCAAATAACTAATAATTGACAGGTTAAGCATTGCTCTTGGTAATGCATTCAAACACTGAGGAACTTCTACAATACCAATCCCTCATTTTAGATTGATATCTGACAATATCAGTGTACTCCTGTCCAATTATCAGATGTAATAATTTATTTACACATATAAAAATTAAATGATAAAACACGATGATCAGAAAGAAATTCAGTTTGTACAGACCAGAGAATAAACAAGAGGCATATAAAAACATCACCCTCACCTGTATCCTCTTCATCATATTTATCCAAGTCGTACTCTGCCAGCTCATCGTCTTCGTCCCTTCCTTCTTCATTCTCATCCACTGGGACTCCAGCAGCCTCCATCTCCGCCTTGACATCACTCAACTTCTGTTCACCGCCTATGCCTTCGTCGTCATCCTCATCATCCTCGCCTGCTCGCTCCCTGATATTGGGAGGAGAAAACACTTCACTTCAGCTCCAGCTGCCGACGAAGGGCATTCAAGGAAGAACGATTACAAGAACAATAGGGTTTGGACAGGGAGGAGGGAATGATGAGTGGGAAATAAAGGAAAATAAGTACATTTGGAGGAGCTGCGTCCCAAAAAAAATAAAAAATATTTTATAATTAGAAATATCCTGGAATCCTTGAAAAAAGCCTGAGATCCTGGTGAACCCACCCAAATATCACACCCACCAAGTGAAGTCTCATTTAGGGCAGCAGTAGACACTGCCCCAGCTCTCATTGCAAAATAATGACACCATCAACAGACGAAAAGGAGGCACAGGCTCCACAAGTATTTATAACGCTTGTCAACGTACCCCAGCTCTTCTTTTGCCTCGGTAATGATGCGCTGTAGCTCTTCTTGGCTCAACTCAACCTACGTTGGGATAATAACAACAACCGCTCAGGTAAAAATGACGAGCTTAAGTGTGTTAAGAGTTTCAGCACAGACGCTGTTCGTCCACGTTAGCGTATCCAACTTCTTGGGGAAAGAAACTGCCTCGCTGACACGTTAGCCACTAGCTACTCGGCTAACGTTAGCTCGAGAGACGGTCTGCTACTTACTTTCTCTGGCGTTTCCCTGGCAACGCCTCGCCTCACCCACCCGACACACGTAATCTGGGAGCTCATGGTCACCACACAGCCTGGCTCACCGCTCAAACGGGATCAAACGTACGAATTCACGCTGTTTCAGATCATGCACGGTGGGCGTACATGCGAGTCAAGGGGGGCTCATATTATGGATGCGAGTTGAATTGGGTCCTACAAGCTGTGTCGCATCTTGATGACGTCGATATAAACGTTGACTTATCTGCCTGATCAGAATATAGGAGAAACTAAAACCCACCCATCGTCAGTGTTGGGGAGTTTCACTACATGTAGTACAACCATCACTTTAACTAAAAAAGAAAGAAAAAGATCCTTCTTCTATTGCCTGAAACCATTAGATACTAGATTTAAAAAAAGAACCCGGTGGGATACAAGATGATACCAGATTATATCTGGTATTTATTGATTTATTTTGAGTGATCACGATTTCAATCAGAAACAAGAGACTACATTTTTACAAAGCACAATTTAATGGCAAATGTATAAAACACAAAAGACAAGACCGATATACATCATATAGGCTTTTTTTCTTTTCTTTTTTGCATACATGTTGGTTTTAGTACCTTTGATTAAATCACAAGGGGAGGCAATAATACAGCAGTGGTATTGATCTAAGATGTTAGTAATGTCACAGGAGATTAAATTACTGTATTGTTTATCCTGGGATAAAACATACAGTCAAAATATTGTGCAATACATTGAGAGAGAGAGAGCGAGCGAGAGAAAGAGGGAGGTCTACACTCACCTCTTGAACTAAACCACTGAATAAGATCGGGGTCAATTTAAAATGTCAAGTGGTGCTGCATGTCACATAATAATGAAAGAACCTTCATTCGCAAAACGTCCTTATATATTTGTTAAAATACCCTTTTCATGGTAGAAGTTTTCCAGTTTTGAAATGAAAGAAAATTCACTTGCGGAAATTGATTGTACTGAAAGTAAACTGACCCCTCAATTCTGTCAAAACGTGTTTATGAAGCTTAAAGAGCTGAAGGCACGCAGTCTTAGGCACATTCAGAACAGTGTATGTCCAAGGTCTATTCCCACTATAGGAGTAAATAGTGTTAACATTGTGAGACATTTGTCAGATCACTATATAGTTGGAGTAACAATTAGTGATACAAGTGCAAAATAAGCACTTCATCATCAGAACATTGCATTCAGAAGTTGTACACCTTTGGCAACTTACAATACTACCATTTGATAGTGGCATTTGCCCCCAAAAAGCACCAAACAGCGACATGTTTTTGTTGATTTGTTGAACTGTATATGATTGTGAACCGTGTACGTTTTCGTCCTACAGAATACAGCTCATCAGACAGAGCGTGACACAGGTTTAATTACCGCTGAGCCAGCCATGCTGAAATCACATTCAATCATAGGACTGGGAAGGTGCTTTGGATGAAAGCATCCATCAAATGGCTTATTTACTGCTGAGCCTCGAGGTGAGAGAGGCGACCATTTAACAACACCAATGACGCAGGCACTCACCCTAAACAGCACAAGGGGTAGTTTCAGCAGATCCTGCGTACTAGCAGAGGGTCCATGATGAAGACCATAATGTCGGTCAAAGTCAGTTTCGTGAAGAAAAAAAAAAAGAGACACATCTAGGGACGAGCAGATAAGAGGACAGATCTCCATCCCCTGCGGAAACCTTGGACGAGTGCAGGACCGCTTCTTCTCAACGGTTCCTGCGCATTTTCCACTTCGAACTTCCAGGTCTTAACTTCTTGATTGGTTTACAAGGTTGCGGTGAGTATGATGTACGCCGAGAGCAGCTGAACTATCTATAAATGAAGATTATTCTTCACAACAAGTCAATAAGTCACTTTATCAGGAGTGGAAAAACATACTTTGGATACTTTGAGTACCAAAAATGACCAATCTCTTCCCAGAGCCCCGTTCCTTTATTGTCAGAAATCAAGCTCCAGCTCCTCTTTTGCCTCGGTTTCCTCCTCCGCTTGTTTGAGGATCTTGTCGGCAATTGGTTTCAAGCGTTTGGTCACCAGCTTGAGGTTGGCCTCGTGGAGGATGACCTGGGTCAAGTATTTCTCTCGTTTGATCTGTTCTTTGACAGTGTGCGGGACGTCTGGGATCACGTAGGACAGGATGAACTTGGTAAGGTAAACAATGTGCTGTAAGGAGAGGAAGAAGAAGACGCCTCCGTTAGTGTGTTTTAATAGAAAATAGGCCGGTGGGTATAATGATACTTTTCATGCATGGACTTATTAGCCTCCATTGCAATGTTTTGTTTCAGATGAAATACTAATGCTGTAAGAGTTCAATTGTCACTACTGTAGATTATTCATGTACCGTTGGATGTATTGCGGAAGATCAAGTGAATCTTTTAGTAGGGGAGGAACAGTGTGCACTTCAACAAGTGTCTTCAATGCCGAAAAGCATCAGACATTTTCTAGTGTAAGAGAGATTGCGTGTCATGTTCTTACTCACCTCTACAACTATTATAAAAGCCATCTTGGCAGCAATCACATGCCAGTAGTAGATACTGTACTCGTACTGTCTGTGGTGCCCGGGAGGATACCGGAAATCTCGATACCTAAAAAAAGATCAGCTGTTAAATGCCACAGAAGATCAACTTGGAAACCCATTTGAAAATAACAAAATAAAAATTCCACTTGAACCGTTTTCTTCAGAACTCACAAAATGTCCAGCCACCCAACTGTGGCTAATGCCAATCATCTATCCAACTTGCCATACGAGTCTATCCAACTCATCTATTCAAAGCCATCTGCATATGATGAGTTGTGTTTTGTCCATAAAATACATATTTATCTTTGGTAATTTTTGCAATTTTCATTAATTAACCACTGCAGTACAGTTACATTTCCAAAAAGTTATATAACTATTTGGATAAAATGATAATAATAAATATGATCATTAAATAGCGGAACCATGAATGTGTCCTCTAATCTACAAAAACTTATACTTTTGTCAAGTAAGGACTTTAATCACCAACTTCCCTTTAAGAAGTATTCCGATTTCTTTTAATTGAGCTAGTGGTCATTTTGAAAGAATAGGTGTTACATTTATCAAATGATGGATAGCTTACTTTGGATTAAACCACTTCAATGCTCTTCAGTTATATACTGTACAATCCCTCCAGGGAAAACTGGTATTGCAGACTACTGGTATCAACTTTGTCAAATGGGCCACGCTGTGTACCTGCAGGAGGTGATGTTGTTGAACCAGTAAGGCATGTTGAGGGGCCTGCTCTGGTTGGAGAAGTCTTCGACGTTGAATACAGACAGGGTGTTGTTGATGTAGCCCTCCATGGTGTGCTCAGAGTGCGCCCCATATGGGTACACAGAGAAAGACCAGTAGTACACCAAACGTGGGATCATGTCTGATGTAAAAGCGATGATCATGGCCTGTTGAGACACCAGAGAACTGAAGTAAACCTACCAAAAGCAGGAATTTGACACGTGGCAATTGATGGTTAAATGTTATTACTAAAAAACGGAAATATTTGACATTATATACAAGTAGAACACCAAGTGAGGTCTTGTATGCCCTTTGTACCGTGTTCCTCAGCATCAACCTCATCCAATAACGGAGACCCCGACAACACGTGACATCATATGACCTGCAGGCGTGGGAGTCTGAGCAGTTAACTCACATTTGTCGCCACAGCCAAGATGGCGATGCCTTGGAGAATGGGCTGCCAGGCCCCAATATCCTGGGCCTTCTCTGGCACCATGCGGCGAAACTGGGTGGTGATTTTCCAAGCATCGACCCGAATCTCAAACAGGTTGTTGACCAGCGCCAGGACCGGGGCCAGGGGGAAGGAGGCCACAAACAGGGTCACGAAGCCAAACTGGATCACTGTGGGAGACAAAGATACACGCGTAAAAAAACAACAAGCTCGGTGACAAGGTGTGCAACAGTGAAAGTGCGGGAGGGAGGGACTGAACGCTCCTACATGCTTAGCACATGTAGAACATGTTCAGCAAACCTTCACTGCACAAATAAAGACACGCAAGCGCACACAGAGATGTAACGCCACATACTGCTTGTGTGCACACATTACAACATGCATACACACACACACACACACACACACAATAGTCGTGTCTTACCCATAAAACTACATTTCCATACAACATAAAATGGAGATCATGGAATTTCAAGGGTTAAATTCAAACTTGGCTTCTCTTACCCATCTCAAGATATTCATAGAACAGTCCTAGTTTTCCTATGGGCTGGAGCTGGTAGTCCTGTTCCCAGCGAGGAACCACCTTCTCTGAGCCCACACGGGTGCAGTAGCGGAAAATTAAGTTCTTCACCCACCTGCGGAGGAGGAGACGAGAGCACAGCAGGGTCTCAATATGGTGTATAACTAAAGCTACCAGCCAAGTGCCCACACCACCTGCGCTGAGCAGCAATTTCATTGACCTGTCACGGATGCAGGCTGTGTCCATGAGGTGTTGTGTGACTATGTCGTTCCCTGAGAACGTCTTACACCGTCTCCTCATGTCCTGCGTTACTTGTGCTTTTTTGAAAAAAGTATTTGGCGATAAAGAGGTTCAGATTCGGACTGCTTACGGTAGCAAGACCTCCTGGATGTTATTCCAGATGGCTTTTCCACTCATGATGACGGTGAGCTGAGTGGTCAACTCAATCAGACAACCGCCAGGATCACACTGCGAAAGACACAGAGCAAGTAAGTCAGTAACGGACAGACGGACAGATAAAAGATAAAAACATGTCCCCCCCAGAGTGCACTACTGTTTCTGCCCACCAGGGGGATACTAAAGCTTTGGGCTGCATGGTTTGTTGGATATGGGTACCTCCTCGTTGCGGTACTTTCCCAATAGATAAACAGGCTCTCCGGGATAGCCAACCGCCTTTCCCTTGACAAAGGCGATGTAGAAACAGGAGGAGTAATAGTTGACGAATTGAAAGAAGAACATCTTCAGAGTCAAACTGTTCTCGTACTCCGTCTTGGTCCGCGGAAGCTCTGTAATTGTGTGTCAGATATAAGTACAATTCAATTAAAGTTTTCAACACATAATGCCTGTTACACTTTTGATTTTCAGTACTAGACCTCAAAATCCAATATAACTCGACTTCTAGATTCTCCTACTATTAAGCTCTTAAGTGATTTGAATGGCAACTTGGAAGCGACACAAAGTGATTGAAATATTTTTCTGTCATTATCTACTGTGTCATTATGAAACTTGTCTTGTTGTCTTGTTCCCGACAATGTATTGTCCTCGACAAACAAAGCATTTCTGATTTGGATTCAAAGATGCCTCACCAAAGTCGGTGATCCAGATGGCGACCCTCTCGTAGAGGATGTTGAGGATCATGATGATGACGAAGCTGATGATGGAGGCCGTGACAGAGGTGGCCATCTGCGGCGTCACATACTCCTTTAAAGGCTCCAGCTCCTTCAGGTCCTGGGCTCGGAGTTTAGCTGAGAAGGCGAAGAACACGGCCAGGCGGTACACAATGATGGCCACAGCGGACGCCAAGATCAACATAATCTAAAGAAGAAAACGAAGAACAAGTTGAAATAAAGATGTAATGTTATGTTTTAAAACGTGGCAAAAAAGCCTAGATGCACCAAGAGCAGTAAGAATGCACAGTAAGAAAATCACCGTTTCTTTTTTAGATAATGGAACAGTCACAGTCAACAATGTAACCAAAAAAGAAGGAGCAGGGCAGTAAATAGTAACAAAAGAAGTGTGAGAAGAGTGCAATTGTATTTATTATTGTATTACACATTACCCAGAATAAGACTGTCCCGATTCCTATGGACACCCGAACACATCGTCCACAGGCTGTATAAGGCACTTTTTCTTTCACCTAAACAACAACAACAACAACATACTATAAAACACTCGAAAACTCTTGAAAAGTCAACTTTTCTAACCAAACTGAGAAGATCTGTTTGAATGCATATTCACATATTTACAACACACTTTCAATGGTTTGTCTTAGTTGTTTAGGTCTTAATCCTATGATCACAAAACACATTTTCTATTTTGAAAAACAGAAAGAAATTGGAGAGGCAAAGCTTTGGCAGATCGTCAACATCAGAAAGCTCTAAGTTGGAGTGTGGTTTACCCGTGTGACAGGGTTTAGCCTCTCGTGGATACACTTGGCTTCATATTCCGGACGCGGTGGCTCTTCCTGCTCCAGGAACTCCACGGTGTCCCACTCGTACTCCAGCTCCGCCTGGTAGCGCTTCCAATACTCCAGGAACACAGTTACTAAAGACAGGAAATGGAGAAGAAAAACCCCCAGAAAAAAACAGGCAGTGAGAATGAAGGACACACGAAAAAAAAAAAAAAAATATATATATATATATGCCTCATACCTATCAGAGTAAGCCATGAGAGCAAAGGAAATAAAAGAAAGGAAAATCACAAATCAGGCGACATAATTACAACACGTGTCAATGGCTCTGTCTACTATGGACACAAACGATTTCACACATATTATTAGCACTTATTGCTTGTGTCAAAGCCGGTGATATATTGCAATGCATCAGCAGTTCTGTGCCTCCATATTGTGTGTGGAAATCTTTCGAAAAGATGAAATCTTGAAAATGAAGGAAGCCTACACCCGTTATCTTGTGAACAACTTACCCCAGATTGACATAAAAACAGCAAACACCAGGGTTCCGAAGTTATCAAATATGCAAAGTTTCTGCAAAAGAAAAAAGTGTAAAAAAAGTTTAAGATCCTCACAGTTATCCCCCAACTCTACCTCGACGCAAATCAATTCAAAATCAAACCAAACCAAAAACAACAGCGACAAACATTGAAATCATGTAACTGTGTCACGGGCGCATTAAGCATCGAGTTTAACTCCAGTTGAGGAGTTCAATCCCAAAACTAATGCTACTGATCATCTGAGATACTTCAAATTCACAACTAAATATTAAGTACAAGGTAATTCCATCCTCAACTATGTTACCATTTTTGTACAACAAAGGTCTTAAGATACCAAATAAAACGGCACTCACTTTCGAAGCTTCACAGGTGCTGTTTAGCCTCCAGTAGGTGCACTCCTTGTCGCATTGTGGACACATCACAATATTTCCTCCTATCTCTGGGTCGCACACCTCTTTGCTGCACAGCGGTTTAACACAAGGGCAGAGGTTAGGCAATGAGCTATATGAAATGAAAGCAACAGTAGTAGCATCAATAGTACCGGCAGTATACCTCCATGTGCTTGTGTCTTGAGTTTTGAATCCATAAATGAAACAACCCAGTCCCACGATGGCGGCGAGAGCGAGCATCGCCGTGTAGAAACCCAGCCAGGCAAAGTAAATGCCAATCTTTTCCCCATAATACTTCCTGTGGACAAGTGACAAACACTTCAGTCTACTGTTCACTGGAGTCAATATTTTTGATTTACACAAATGCGACATCTACCACTATGTAATGTCATTAAAAAAATAAATCACAAAGTACCTCTGTTTGCAGGGAAAAAAACATAAACAGAATTATATTCCTGCCTTAATGCAATTGGAACTTAGAAAACTGGGTAAAATCAATAATAATTCAACCGTTTAGCCCACAGATTCTGTGAATTGTCGAAGCCGATAGTTACACGTATATCATGGTAAGCTGCTGGGCTGGATAGGAACTCCATTCATACACCCACAACATTTCCATTGGATGTGGATCTGGGGTCGGCACCAAAAAAGGTGCACAACGGGATATCCTACTCTACAGACTTTACTATTTACCTCTGTGAACAGAGAATAAAAGATTACCTTATGAGGTCAAGGGGTTGCATTTTGTAGAAGCTTTTGGGGTGAGCCCATTCTTCGTAGAGTAGAAATCTCTCATTGGGGTAACCCGCTTCTTTGGACCTGACGTTGAATCTGCACTGAGTTGTAGAAATACAAAGCACCTCAGAGAGGGAGTGACCGTGCAGCACATTGGGCATTTTAGGCAATTGGCTAACACACTTATCCAGAGCAACTTACAATGAGTGCAAAAATAGAACAAGCTTAAATTCCTACAATGCCAACATTACAAGCCACCAATAGTAAGGAGAGCAAATGTTAAAGCCAGTGGAGTAGTAGTAACAAACGTCGCTGTTCTCTTATGATCGTGTATTGCAAAGACGTGCGAGGTAGAGCAGGACGCAAATCCACATGGGGACAACTGCAAATAATAATGACTATGTGTGTGTATTGCACTTTTCTCAACAAACTAACAAAGCGCTTTAAACAAAAGTAACCGACAAACAATCGGCTACGATGAAAGGAAAACGACGCACTGCTACTGAGCAGAAATCGCATTAAAACCGAATATTAGCGCGACGATATAAATTACACATAGAACTAATATCCGCTGAGCACATGCATAGATGACATAGGCGGTTAACTGAATGAAAAGTGTAGTAAACCACTTACATCATGGAGAGGATACGCAGCTTTGTACACTCCACCGTCCAGTAACTTGGTGATGCCAAACTTCTTTACGGTCCCTCGGATTTCATAGGGGGCTCGGCTCAGGATGTAATACGCCTAGTACAAGAAGAAACCACTTTGTGTTGGCATGGTTAGGTAATCTTCATGCAACCAAACCGGTTTTTATACTTCACATTATCAAACAATCAGATTATATACTTTTTTTGGTTAGATGCGTAGCATTAAATTGTCATAGTGCACCAGTGGAAGGGGTAAATATCTGTTAAAACAATGGGAGGGTTAATGCAATATCACACGCATTACTCCAATATGGTCTGTGGTGCGTAGACCAATTATGTATTTTCTTACCCTCACGCTTTCACTCGTATATTAGTTACTCATTTCATTCACATTTGTCGACGAACGTTCTCGCCACACAGGGCTTCATCGTTTTTAACGCCCAATCGAATCACATTTGAAGAATGGTTAAGGACTTGCAGACACCCTGAATGGACTGCAACAGCAAACGAGTGCTTGGAACTTGCCATCCTGCTCCTCATGGACGGAGTGAAGAAGACATCCTGGTCCTTCACGTAGAAATACTCCAGGCGGTCTTTCTCGAAGGGGGCGGTGAAGTACTCGGCCTCCTTGGTGATCAGGTCCTCGCTGGGGTAGAAGTACTTGGTGATGCAGGAGAGGAAGCGCAACGGGGAGGGGCGAGAGGACAGGTCGTTGGGCTGAATGGGAAGCTTGATGTGCAGGACCTCGGCGTAGGTGCACAGCACGTCCCACGGCATGTGGACCTTGACAAACATCAGCTTGTCGTCCACGACCTGCAGACCGCGAAGAGAGCTGGTTTAGTTTAGTTCAGTCAGAAGTCAGGGAAACACTCGCCAGTCCGTCACAGGACTAACAGACAGTCACACTCACATTCATACCCATGGGGAATTTACGTAAAAACTTAAATCAATTTAATAAAGATCTATATTATACATGAATGGTGGTTGAAATGACTTTACATAAACAGGAGAAGGAGGACGCTTCAAGGGTTCGCTGTTGGGGCAGTGGTTCTAAATGGAACCATAAAAATGCTTTGGAACAAGCCTAAAGAACCATTTTCTGGTACTTTATAGAACAAATGTTGTTAAAAGTATAGATTATAGCTATTTCTTCACATTGCCACAAATCAAACCACACTTCCAACCAAACAAAAGGGTGTTTTGAAGGCAAAGTGATGCATCATTTTCTACATTAGTTCAGTTTGCCCCTCTTTGTCTCCATCCCTAAATGGCCACTTTGTGTTGAGTGCAGTCCACTTACAGATTGTGTGGCCTCCAGCTCAATTCCCATCTTCATCAAGCTGGCCTCAAAGTACTCTCGCCGCCGCTGGGGAGAAGAGCGCAGGGAATGGATTCAATGAGACTGTTGTTTGAACGCTCACCCGTCCTCTCTGGCCATTTTGATTCGCTACAAGAGTTACATGCATAACTAGTGTACAAAGCCTAGAGTGTAAATACATCGAACACCTGGCAAAGGGTTCCCTGGGGTGATCATCTGAACGTATACAACAGCATTGCTTATCGCGGTTGTCTCTGAAAATCCATCTAACTGTAATTTGGGTGTTTTTCTTTGTCTTACCTGAATTGAGTTTATATGGTGATTTTTGTGTTGAGTGAGTTTCATGACCTTTGGGCCACTGAAATATCATTTTCTGACTTTTTCTTCTTTTATTACTTTCTGCAGATGTATATTTTTGGTCTGACAAAATTATACTTGCACATTATCACCTGAATAACACAATTTTTTGAATATATTGATGATATTGAAAAGGAGTGGATTGATCATGTTCTTTTCTTTCTCCAATTTAATCAATTTCTTCATTTTGATTGAAAACACCGTCTTTAAGCTTTAGGGGATCATATTGTGGGAAATTAGCTGTTAAATTGTTTAATGTAAGATCGATACCCAATACAGTAAATGTATCTGATCTATCAGTTAATCTAAAGCTAATCGTCATTTTAGAGTTTACAGCTCATTTATCTGTACATATATATTTTCCATATTTACCGTAACACAGGCATTATTTACACTGTACACAGGCCCAATGAACGGAGTCCTGCATCTGCTCTCCGTCACTGAACTGCTACACCTTGTATACGCCTCTGTCTCAGTTTCCCCCGAACAACAAACATGTGAAACATACTGAAATACATTACTCCACAAGAAGTGCTGCTGCATCAGTTAAATACTTAGGCAGCAAAATATACGAGAGTCAACTTAGCATCCTGCTGATCGGACAATTTCGCTGACACTATCTGAATGTATTATTTGAACCCGACCCATCCGGTAGTCAGAGCAGATTCAAACACGCTTTTGTAATTCATATTCAAACAGGTTTGGCTTTAGATAAACAAAGTAAGGGAGTGACTGGAGACTACTGCACTCCTCATCCCTCACTGGCTTTGATTTGATTTGATTTTTATTCTTCTCGAACCACAAACAAACACAATCCACAACAATCACCAACAACACAAAAAATAAAAATAAAACAAGTTCGAGAAGGGACAGGATGAAGCCAAGGCTTATCTTGTCCTGACCCCTCTATGACAAGTTTATATTACAAAAAAGTAGTAAAAGTCTAATCATATGCCAAAATGAATCTAAATTTCTAAAAGTTATATATAAATAAAATAAAATAATCCACATATAAACATACAAATAAAAAAGTAACATTAAGAACAACTCTATAGTTCCACATACTTATCTATTAAATACAGCTTATATTTGACTTTTTTGTTGAAGGTTTGGGATTATTGTGAGGGATTGCCTCAGTCCCACTGGCTCTGGGGTGAAGTAACTCTTGAGCTCTGACTTGGAATCAGCTTTCCCAGCAGTTATAACTGCCACACTGCAGGTAACAGTCTATGGATGTACAGTATTTGCAAGCATCATACTACACAGCCCTCACTGGAAATCTATTGTGAAAGACAATACAACATACAACACACCTGGTTGTGCCACTTCCATATCTAGAGTTTCCTCATTTTATACACTTGTACACACACACACATACACACAACAACAACAACGGCTACAACGTAAAATGGCTAAGCAGAGCTCTAAATCTTTTCCAAGGAGCTCCTAAAATAAAATAAAAAGGAATATAGGGAATCAATTTAGGAGCATGATGTGACAAAAAATAAAAAAGCCCATCCCTGCTCCAAACGTCAAGCTGAGCATATGCTCCTTTTTCATTTTTCTAGGTGGTAATCATTTATTCTTATGATAGTGGAATGGTAGAGCTGGCAATATAATGACAACGCAGTGGCAATGTAGAAGCCTGTTGAACTACACAATGTCTTTAGATCTGGGTAAAAAATAATAATAAAATGTTCAGATTCTTATCGATCTTCGTTTGAATGATCCGATATCGATTCATAAAATATTTGCCTTTTCCCGTGGATGCGTGAAGCTTTAACCCCGGTAGTCTCGCGTGGCCAGCCTTTGGTTCTTCGTGCAACGAGGCCTGAAGGCACTGAACAAGGTTTACGCCATTTCCACCACACGTGTCTCCGCCATGTTTGTTTACCAGCATGGTAACAAATGAGTATAAAGTCACCAAAGCCACAGAGAATATAGACTGGGAATCTTCCACAAATAAACATGGAGAAATATTGGAGCATTTCAAGTTGCAGCAACTGTCACATACAGTAAACATTTACCATGCAATGTTACTAAGAGAGTTACGGTAATACAGAGACATGTGTAGAGTAGACCGGGATACGGACTGAGAGAGTTAACTTGTTGAAAAGTATCGATTTAAACGTAATTTTTAATCCAAAATGTGGTTGCGTCACTCGAGTGTCACAGTTTCACTACGAGGTGGGAAATTCCCCAGTTCCAGGAAGGCAGCCTTACAATCTCCAAGTAGTGAGACAGCAGTCATGAAGGGGCTTTAGTTTCATGGACTTTACAGTTTACAATGTCCAGAGGTTTCACAAGACTGTTTTTCAACATGTTCCAAAAAAACTAAATGATTTCTTGCACTATTTTCTAAGGCAATTCAGAGCATTTTTCAATTTGTGATTGTTGGTTTAGTTATTATTATTTACGTATTAATTCATATATGGTTGTTTGTCTCTTTTGGTCATTTCTCTTCTGATACACTGCTGTAGTGTGTTGGTCATGTTATATAAAAAGTACATTAATGTAACTGCTTTGGGTTCAGTTCTTAATGCAAACATTAATATTTTAATAATGCACCA
>OMOT01090550.1:0-19193 GCA_900312575.1 Acanthochaenus luetkenii | reverse complement strand
CCGATATCGATTCATAAAATATTTGCCTTTTCCCGTGGATGCGTGAAGCTTTAACCCCGGTAGTCTCGCGTGGCCAGCCTTTGATTCTTCGTGCAACGAGGCCTGAAGGCACTGAACAAGGTTTATGCCATTTCCACCACACGTGTCTCCGCCATGTTTGTTTACCAGCATGGTAACAAATGAGTATAAAGTCACCAAAGCCACAGAGAATATAGACTGGGAATCTTCCACAAATATTCAGCATTTCAAGTTGCAGCAACTGTCACATACAGTAAACATTTACCATGCAATGTTACTAAGAGAGTTACGGTAATACAGAGACATGTGTAGAGTAGACCGGGATACGGACTGAGAGAGTTAACTTGTTGAAAAGTATCGATTTAAACGTTATTTTGAATCCAAAATGTGGTTGCGTCACTCGAGTGTCACAGTTTCACTACGAGGTGGGAAATTCCCCAGTTCCAGGAAGGCAGCTTTACAATCTCCAAGAAGTGAGACAGCATCATGAAGGCACTGATTTATTGCACTATTTTCTAAGGCAATTCAGAGCCTTTTTCAATTTGTGATTGTTGGTTTAGTTATTATTATTTACTTATTAATTCATATATGGTTGTTTGTCTCTTTTGGTCATTTCTCTTCTGATACACTGCTGTAGTGTGTTGGTCATGTTATATAAAAAGTACATTAATGTAACTGCTTTGAGGTCAGTTCTTAATGCAAACATTAATATTTTAATAATGCACCAGGTTAGAGGGTTCCTTGTACAAATTACATTAGTTCTCTCAGAATCTCTTTCATATCCAAGCAAAATTGGTATTGTAACTGAATCATCCCTAACCGAATCAGTGGCGACACCCAGCCCTAGATGAGGCCGTGTGTCACTCAATGAATGCGAAACAGGATGGCACTGAAAAACACTGTGTGCTCAGCAATACCCTTCCCTGGATAAATAAAGGTTAAGAAAATATTTCAATCGCTGTGCATATACTGTACAGAACACATCACTTACAATTCATCTAAATTCCTACACTGCCACCGCTGAAGCAAATAAAACCTCCCTTTACAAATAGTCAAGAGTAAATACGCTTTGTACGTAGATAATGAGAAAGCTTTGAAAATATGATTTTTCTAAAGATTCTTATGAGTGGTCCTGAATACCTTACTGGTAAGTTCTCATTCTCATTTCAAGTTGACTCGGTCGTGTCGTTTATAACTACAGTGTCCCGAGTTTCAGGTCACTGACAAGGTGCATTTGACATTATGCTGGGTGATTATGTAGCTTTGAAATGCCCTCAACCTGTTGACTACTATTGGATGAACGTGACTTTCAGCTGAGGTCTCGTGAGAGAACTTTCCTTTTGCTACGCCTTACGACAGAACTACCACCTTACCAGAGAACTACCAGCGCTGCGGCTGTCGTGACCAGGGCTCCTTTGTAAATGTCATGTTGATGTCAACAGGACTAACCTGGATTCATCGAGGTGAAATAAAACAGCAAAACACAGAAAGGGCCTACCTTGCGCCGATGGAATGTGTGCCTCTTCTCAAAGTCCTTCTTGTCCTCATCCTCGTAGACCAGAACGAAGTCGATCCGCCTCACACCGTCGTTGAAGAATAAAGAGTCTGGCTTGTTGTTAAACTCTGCCTGAGGGCAAAAAAAAGGCTCATCCGGTAAGTCTGCGGCGTCAAACTCGTACTCCTCCTCCATCATTATGTTGTACATGTTTTCCGGTGAGGAGAAGGCGAAGTCTGTCTGCAGACAAGTCTGTGCGAAATCCGGTTAAATAATAACCCTGACCAGCGTATTGTACCTGCGATCTTGGCCATCAGGGAGAAGTGGGAAGTGTCAACAAATACCGCAGCACCCGCCCTTTTTCTCTCTCCAGACAATTGCACTTGTTATATCACATGGTGTTAAAAACAGTTGCCAGTGCACGTTAATATTTGCAATATCAGGACGGCATATATTCATTTTATATTATTTTTATTATATATTTTATATGATGAGCTGAGAAGTGTGCCTCATGGTATAGTCACGTCCATATCTGTCTTTTAACTAGATAATTTTGTATGTATATACGATACTTGTACGATGCACACGTTTTTACGTTGTACACAACTGCAGCGTGCAATATGGCTGTAAAGTGTACAGCCTTCCTGCATCAGGGTTGGGCACCTAGATTGCACGACAAATTAGTAGATCAGTCAAATCAATCTACACTGTATATAACCAGCACATGGTGTTGACTCACCTGTTGGGTTTTTGCTACCGATGCTCCCTCTTTTATAGATTCATATGTCGGTAAAAACTCCTGGGGGTAAACTGCCAAAAAAGAGACCAAACACAAACACACACACACACACACACACATATATCATTCACATGGAGGCATTGTTACAAAGTAAAGACAGATAGATACAGTATACCTGCATTCTGGTATTATATGTACATATAATATTAATTCGGCAGTGGCGGACCACCACACAGAGAAAACCATGACAATATTATCGTCAGACGGGACTTAACCGCATTACGAGTGCTACTTTATATTGTACACAACAGCCGACAAAACGTTCCAAACGGAGAGCCCTGTAATCGTTCCACAGTAAAGGCGAGCACTATGGGAAAAGCTAACTGAAGGCAGATGTTGCACTGACCTTAGCAACGCCCTGGGAACGGGATTGTGGAATAATAGTCAAATAAGACTTTCCTTTGACCGAGGATTCGTCCAATGAAAGTCGTAACTTTAACAAAGCGTGTTGCACTAGACAGCCTCTTGGTATTTTGACATAACATGCCATTTGGTGGCAAATGAATGGGAAATGGACCCCTATCCCTAGTTAGTCCCTCGCTCTCCTCTTGATGTGGCGAACAGCTTGGCTTCGATGAGTCGCTTCACTTGTGACCAGAATGTGTCACATGGGATTTAGTGGAATGCAAACCCACCGAAACTCAGCCTATCCACCTCTTTTAGACCGGAAAACCCCCCGGAAGTCATGCTTTTTCTTTTGTTGTTGCAACTAATGGTTGTTTGCCTTATGATGACTGGAGCTCAAAGTTGGACCAGCTTTATATTTTCTACCTCATCACTGCGTGTCACTGCTTTGGTCTGTAAAATACAGTACGTACAGCAGCACAATAACACACATCTGCAGTGAGTGAGTCAGTAAGTATGGCGTTTTTTTTTTAAAAGCACGTTGAATTTATGCCTACATGTAGCGTATAATAAAAAATCTGCTTTCCACTCGCTATCCACCCACTGCTCACTTCCTCCCCAGGCGATACCCTCCATAACAACAGATGACGCAAGAAAAACACAGGCTGCCCAAACAAACAGAACAAAACGCGGCATCATTCCTTGTCAGAAATAGTTGTCACCAAACCAGTGCCAAAGAGCCTATCCCAGAGGTCCTCTGAACATTTGGGTAATTACACAAGTAATTGAGTTATTGTACAGCTCGTTTTTCTTTAGATTTCTTGCAGACAAAAAAAAGAAGAACATGGCACACAACTGCTTGACTTCAGGGCTACGACCGGACACTAAACACTGAACCTTTCATATGTTTCATATGTGCGACCTCTTCCTCTGAGGCTGTAGCATGCTCACCCGCCATCAGCCTAAAGTCCACAGATGGGCAGGTCCATTAAGATACATCGAATTGAATTTAAAATACCTTCCTGCGATTGATTGCATTCCGGACTTACGTGCTGCTCATCTTGCACAATGGTAAGTTGACACAAAACCATAAAGGTAGCATTTGAAACCAAGTCCGGCCACAGAATGAACCTTTTCAGCAGGGCACCCACTTCCTCCACCACTATCTGTCACATAAACAATTAATCACAATGACATATTAGGCTACATGGAGTAGAATGCACTACGGCATCCCCTTTGTGGATTATGCATCTATGTGGTCAAAGCATCAGTTATTTCCATCAGAACAGGGTCTAGGAGCCACACGCCCCCCCCCCCAGATATAAAATAAACAGGGGGTTTTAGTTGCTTTCTGGTTGTAATATTTAGTCATGATTGTATCGAGTGTACAAACTCCTAGACCTCTTTATAATTCACCCTGTTCCGTCCTCGTGTTTTAGCTCAGTTGCCTCTGCCAGAGAGTCGTGTTTGAAAACGCAGCTCTTGCTAAACTGCAGACAACTATGTGGATTTGCATTGTGGGTATGCTGGTGCGAAAAAATGTGGCTGCACCACAACATCAGCCGTCATCCAGGACTTGAACGTTGTGCAGAGACAGGTCTACTCAAGAGTTATCCAAGTTTATTCACAAATACTATGGTGGAGTCTAGGGACGAAAACTTTATAGTGGTGCTATTTATTTACTTTTTACACCATTAATTGCCATAAAACATGCTGATTATTATTTCATCCTAGGCTTATTTAGTCTTATTTAGTTATTAATAGTTTGTTTATTCTCTACCGTTTGTCTTGTCTTTGAATGTTGTACTATATGAGGACCACATTGGAAATAAGTGTTTTATTATACTTTCTGTGTTATCCTCGGTGCTTATTTATATATTGTATGTTATTTACATGTATACATTTTAACCTAATCAAATCAATCAATCTTATATACTCTGGTTATCTAGAGAAGGGGTGTTGGGATACTTTAAACCCACCGGAAGCCATTGACAAAGCTGAGAACAAACCCCGTATGAACTGATGGGACTTATTGGGAACACAACAGACCCGATTCCTTGGCTGCTTGAGGGAACGAGCAGACACGTATTTAAGAAACAAGCACAGTTGCCAGACGGAAACATGTCAAAAGCACCGCGACAGCTGGCAACACAACACGACCCAACCCTCTTTACGTGTGTGCTGAAAGAAACGCGTCTCTCTTACCCAGGTCCTCGTCTATCATGTCTAGTTCCGCACCCAACTCCTCCGTCTCGGACACGGAGTCCAGCTCAAAGATGTTGTCGCTCATCTTCTGCGCCAAGTCACATCACAGAGAGCGAAAACGCGCACACGACTCGGCAAAGAGCGCCAACGACGAACGGCTTTAACGGAGAGCCCGCTGCGTTCTCACGGCGTTTCTCAACATCGATCCGACCTAACCTCTTTCACAAAAACCCGACGCTTTTTGAAGATCAAGTTTGGACTTGAGAGACTGGAGACGGGTGGGGTCGGAGGAGGAGGGACTTAAGACGTTCCGTCCGCCGGGATTTGACAGAATTAGATGACGCCCACTCCAACGCCGCCGCAAGTGGGTTCGACTCGCACCCTGTTGAACACGATGAGCAGTTGCGGCACATATTCCCCAACACGCCTTAACTGATTTACGATCTGCGCGGGGCAAAATAGAGGTAGAAACATCTGGGGGGGAAATGGAAAATGACTCTTATAGTAGGCCAGTCTAACAGAATACAGTGTTTTATTATGTAAGATTGTTTACGGGTAGCTCTAAGCAGACAATGTTGTAATTTTTTAACTATTTTTGTATGAATACGTCCATGGTTGGTGCTGGGAACTATTAAACAGTCTGGCCTTGCAGCTGGAGGACGAATAAATGTGACGGACCGCCGGACAAATTTCCGCCAATAACAAACCTGCTAGCTTGCAAGTCTTGTTGTTAACGCTAGTCGTTTTTGTTTAGAGATACTAATGATATTGCGCAAGTGGTGTAAATAGAAAATAGTATTATATACAAGTCATAATGTGTATATGTTTATGTCGCTGGTGATAAAAGTGAAACGGCAAACAAATGATCCCGGCTAGCGAGCAACAAGCTAACGCGATAGTCTATGACATGCTCCTTTCATAGTTACGCTTGCTAACGTTTCGGAGGTCTCGGTGATCAACATGTTCTGAGACCGAGCGGGTCTTTCGTTAGGTAGCTAGTTAGCCAACTTAACTGTCCAAATTGACCCAAAGGGAGAAGCCTCCATTTTAAGCCTGTAGCGAACAATCCCGGGCCTGGTTCAGATCATTTCCTGAAAAGGAAGCGTTCTTCTAGAAAGTTTTTACCAGGTAACGTCAACTAAGCAATATTTAGAAATGTTTATTGTCACATCTTGTGAAAAACAATACCGACGTTTGAGTCACGTAACACTAGATAATCATTATCTTATAAAGTTCACAGAAAAGGTTAGACTGATGATGCCGTCAGGGGTCAGCTAATATTAATGTTGTCTCATATCCAGTGACGTAGTGGTAATTTATTAGGCAAACACCCACAGTATAATCAAAATGTAATTATACCTTCAGAAATTAATTGATGTATGTTTTTTTTTAAACACCATATCTTCATATATTATAAGTTTGATGCTACACACTGATTTATACTATGAACGTATGTCATAAAGAGGTGGGTAAACTCTTTTCCCTAGGAGTTGTGTTATGTTTACACTCCACTACATCCTTGCTCATAATTGGGGAGTAGCAGATTCCAGGGTACATGGATTATAGCAATTTTACCAGCAAGTGAAGCATTAAAAAACTTTTTTTTAGAACCTCTGCCATTACAACTGACCCCAAAGTAACCCTTGTTGCATTTTTTCCCCATTATCCTTACAGATTCTACATTACCGCACACATGCAGATTTGCAAAATGAAGATGTTCGCCGTCTCCCACAAGACTGCCTTTGTGGTGGACCACTGTCCCTACATGGCAGAGTCTAGTCGTCAGCAGGTCGAGTGTGACGTGCTGACTAAGGGTCGAGCTCAGGGTGTCATACCTTTGGCCCCTGTGTCCAAGTCCCTCTGGACCTGCGCTGTGGAGTGCTCCATGGAATACTGCAGAATCCTCTACGATGTTTACCCAATGCACAAACTGGTTAGCTTATCTTCTCTTGTGTTTTTTTGTTTTGTTTTTTACCTCGGGCTGAAATGTGTTTGGTAGGAGGCTGTTTCTCCACCAGCGGTTCCAATTAAAACCAGGTGACGTGCGTGTGTGTTGGGGCCGATGGACTATAGGGCAATTAAATGAGAAGTGTTTTTCCTTTGTGTGCATATAACATGGCATCTGTATTGCTCAAGGGCAACATTCTAAGGCTCGTCTTGAAACAACATCATACCTGCTGTGAGTAGACAGTAGGGCTTTTATTTTGCTCAACAGTTACTGTCAAAATGGAAGTGAGTAAGACAGTTTACTCCTCTGCTCCAGTAGGGCTGCTCAGTTATGGCCGTGGAAGGCTATAGTTGCTTGGTGTATTATGTTTACACCATAATTATGGGCATTGCTGAAAAAGACGATTAAGGTTAATGAGGCGCAGCTTCACCCTGAAGTTAGACTTCACACTATTCCAATCATCACACAGTCTGCCGTATGTCATAGTGCACCAGTCACGTCCCTAATATCCACAGCCTTGCTGTTGAAAATGTGTTTGTTGACATATTCTGCCATGTCATTATTTTACAGGTCAATTACATTGTGAGTGATTCAGAGTTCCACATCTTGAATAGTTGGAGGCAGGAAGACCAGAGCACTCATGAGGTAATACACTGCCTGTTGTTCAAACTCATTCACACTATACAAATCAACAAGTTTTACTTTTTTATTCAGGTGTCATAACTGTTATTTGTACAATGTTTCCGGTAAACGGCATTTTTCAGAGGACTTCTTCAGAATTGGACTTGCAATATGACTGTGGTTAATACATGGTTTCTTTTCTCTCCCTGTGGGGTAGCTCATGTCAGCTCTGGCAGCTGTTGGGCCACCTAACCCACGCGAGGACCCAGAGTGTTGCAGCATCCTGCATGGGTTGGTCGCTGCAGTGGAGACGCTATGCAAGATCACCGAGTTGCAGCACGAGAAGCGCATTGCCCTGATGGACACGGCTGAGAGGGTTGCCAATAGGGGCCGTATTATCTGCCTTACCAATGCTAAAAGGTAAGCCGGGTAGGAAATTAACACCAGCCATTGGTCAAAGTGTTGATATAGACCAATCCTGTGAGTGGTCAATAGCACGGACTGCGGCAGGTAATTTACTGGAACATTACAGAATTGACACACTTAGGTGTGTACAAAACGGCCCAGGACCTCACATATAGTGCAGACAAGATGCACTTTATTATGGTGAACTTAACATAAACACTCTTCTACATCCATAGCCAAATCATTGTTTGAGTGTAGCAGCATTGGCATAGTTGGTATTAAACGGGATTAGTGATTGTCTGGAAGACCGGTGTACCAAAGTCCGATCTGACTGCAACAGGTTCTGAAACCGACACTAGGGAAAAATACTGAGAGGATCCAGATCCAAGAATGTAAATTCCCCTGATTCTCCCACTGCTGAAAACATTTCAAGTGAAAACACTGAGATCACAGGGAAGAGCTACTGGTCCTTTTAAGCCAATATTTATATTTTTTATTTTTGTGATAGTTTTGTATATTGTATTATTTACATTGTCCACTATTACCTGTAATTACTATTACCTGTGTTTTATTTTCCGGTATTCTGCCAATTGCTGCTGTGACACCTGAATTTCCCCTAGGGGATCAATAAAGTGCAATCTAATCTAATAAATACTGTCTCTGGTGGAGATGATTGTGAACAGTATGGAGTGATAGGAAGCCCCCAAATAATTTATTGAAAAATGAAATCAGAAACTCCCTTTATGTGTTGGTGAGTGTAAATATGTGCTTTTGTGTTTTGTACTTATGGTTCTTATTTATCCTATCAGTTGATGTATTAGTCAGTATGCACTTTATTACTGAAGACTCTGACAATGCAATACTATTTTTGTGTCCATTATACAGTGATACTCATGTGCGCATGTTGGAAGACTGCATCCAGGAAACTATTTTGGAGCAAAACAAGTTGGCAGCAGGCTCAGACAGGTCAGTAATAGAGTATGTGTGAGGAAAATTCTGTGTGTGCAATGTGCATGCATGTGTGTTAGCATTTGTCTCTGACTGACTCAGACTGATTAAAATGATGTTGCTTTGGTAATTGTATTAGATACCAAGTTGATACCTGGCTAAAATAAGGCATTGATTATGGAAAACATTCCCTAAAACTAAAATCTGATGCCAAGAGACTTGACAGAAATGAAAACAAATCAATATGGTTTTCTCTCTTAGTGGAGAAATATGTATATCTTAATGTTTGTCCGCTGACTTCAAACTAATGGTCTAATTCTATATTCAGTATAATTAATGGATCTGATATGTACTCAGTGTGGGCCAGTAATTAAAGTTTGTTACTACAGTTGGTATCTGCAGTAAAAATGTGCCATCAGTGCATGTGTCTGTGCACGTGTGTGTCTGTGTCCGTGCTGCTTTGTGTGTTGATATTACCCAAAGCGGTCTGTGTTTGAACGTTTTTTTTCTCCCCAACCTATCATTGTGTGTTTCAGGCTGATGGCCATTCAGCAGTGTGAGCTGGTTCTAGTCCACATCTACCCACAGGGGGAAGACACGCTGGTGTCTGACCGACCAAAGAAAGCGGTAGGTCCTAATGAAATGCTCAGGGCGTGGTTTTTCCAAGTCACTAGGTACATCTGCAGAGAAATGGTGAATGAATTGGAGGATGGAGGGCTGACTCGGGAGAGTGGCTGATGAGGGTGTGTACCAGGGATTTAACACGCCCCCTCACCACATCCATTTTCACCATAATGGTGTGTACATACAGGCATTACATAGGCATCAGGTATTACATAGGCACAGGAACCTTTACATAGGCCAGGAATTTCCTACGGTGAGTTGGAGAACAGAACATGCATAATTTAAAACATACACAGACAGATATGTACAGATGTGGTGGATATCGTATGGGATTAGATTTTAGACACAATATAAAACAGGAGGGGAACTAACCTGTCAACATGCCACAGTGGCAGGTAAATCTCTGTATGATGTTTTGTTTCCTATCATAGTGGCTGGTAGAGTAGACACATTTACAATTGTGTCTTGTGTATGATGTTCATTTTGTAATATACATATATATGTTACTAAATATGTACACAAATGATTAAGTCGTCTTAGAGTTGAGAAAATGTGTAGTGCGTTCTTCTGTGAAGAGATAATATTACACCGTGACATTGCCTAATCTGCATCATTCGTTCATAAGTCAAAATAAGATGTTGTTTTGTTCATTCATATTCCAAATAGACATTTGTACCATACAATGGAAGTGAAGACTCTGTTGTCATGTCTTGTCATGCCTAACGGTGGAGATGTGAAATAACTGTCAACTCAGAACGGCCATAAAATGAAGGACATATTGCAACACATCAAACATAAGCTCTTGATATAGTGCAGTGCTCATCCACACTTCAAAATAAATGTGTGATTTGCGCAATCTGGTGTGGTAAAATCATTCCAGATCATATGATGTGTTGCTGATTCTCCTTGCTTTGGTAGTACATGATGGTATGATAACCATAGCACCATACATTATCATAAGTGCATGCATTTTAGTATGGGCAGCCAGAGGGAATGGACCCCCTGCCCACTGAGCTGTAAACATGGCCACGTATGATGCATGTTATTCTTAATGCATCTCTCTTGCTTTCTCAGATATCTCCTCTGCTCACCAGTGAGGTTCACAGTGTTCGTGCAGGGAGGCACCTGGCCACCAAACTTAACATTCTGGTCCAGCAACACTTTGACCTGGCCTCCACCACCATAACGAACATCCCCATGAAGGTAAGGGGCTTTCTGCCCACCGGCTGGCCCAGCACATGCCTTGCCAAAAAGTTAACTCACATCAACTTTTCCGTATTTTCTTCTTCTGTTAGTATAAGAATGTTGTCAAGTCCAGAATGCAGTGCGCCCATCCCTCTTCCTTTGTATTTGTGTGGTTCTTTCCTTCTTACTTCCTTTTCATCTCACTGTCCCTCATACCTTACTTTCTTGCTTCCTCCCTCCCTCCCTTCCTTCCTATGTGAGCCCTTCTTCCCCCACCGTGACGCATATGATTTTACGGTGTTATCTTTTTGTTAATCTCATCTGCATGTTGATGCGACTGTGAACCTGCTGCTGGTTTCATGCTGTATTTTCTGTTTTGCTAGCCCACATTAAATGTTTGCGACCAGGTTAGTACTCTATCACACACACTTGCAACTGAGGGAGGGTAGAGTTTACACACAGCAGTGTACATTTTGAGTTCTACTTATTGCAGACAGGCCCACAGTGTCCATATATCCATTTTGATTTGACCGACAGTCTGTACAGATTTGATGGTCAGGTTGCAGTAAAGGACAGGCAACTCTAGTCTCGTGTGAACTCCCAGGGAATGCACATTTTGGGTTTTAGTGGAAAAGCGTAAATCCTGCGCACGTGCAGGCCTAATATGAATATGGCACTCAACTCTTTATTTGTCCAGTCATCTGTGACTAGTGTTGCCTCTTCTTAGTTTTTGAACACTCATGTCTAGCAGATGTGCACACCTTAAAGCTGTCCAAACCTTCCCTTGGCCTGTGTTTCCCCATCCCTGTCACTTCCTTCTTTTGTCCCTCCTCCTTTAGTGTCTTGGTGTGGTCCTTTGTGCCGTCTTAATAACTTGTTTTTAAATGTGAACATCCTTTAAATGTTTAAATGTGTTTCCTCCTTTATCTTTCCCAGTTTAGCAAGTTATGTCCATAATTCATGATTCAGAGGTTTGTTTTGGGTCATTGGTTCCCAAGGTTAGGTCCTTGAGGAGATTCCAGGTTTCTTCTGCTAAAATGAGGAATAGACCAATTTTACCATTATTTATTTCGCTAGAAGTTAGCATGTTGAAAGAATGCATAAGAAGAACGACTATTTTGATCATAGGTCTCACTTACTCCACTGTTGTCTATTCACTTACAGTCAGTTATGTAAGTTAGTGCTAAATCTTATCTAGCAACAGCATAAATCCTCTCTGATGGGACATATTCTTACCAAATGAGGGTCTTTGGTCCAAAGTATATCTATTTGGGGTCCTTGTCCTTAAAAGGTTTGGGAATCCATGATTTAGGTGAAGAAAATGTAGGCTCAGCCGAAGCTAAGTGTTTTTAAATCTCTCTTTAGTCTTTAAATGCCTTTTATAATCAACACCAGTCCTCTCAGCTGGATAGTCTAAGCAGAAAAAAAAAAAAAAATTCTATTGAGTGACTAAGTCGCCCAGGTTGCCTTTTGCTTTGTCAATTACTTTTTACCCTTTGGAACATGAAATCAGCAGTGTATGTGTGTTTACGCATATGTGTGTGTATCAAAAGTTGAATTCATGCTTACTCGCATTTGTTATTATCTCCTTATTGCCCTGCGGATGTACAGGAAGAACAGCACGCTAACACGTCAGCCAATTATGACGTCGAGCTCCTGCATCACAGAGACGCTCACCTGGAGTTCTTTAAAAGTGGTGCGTACTGACTCATAAATGTAGTCGTCTTGACCAAAGATAAACATTAAAGCAAGAGAGTTAGTTCCTGGTCTTTTTTATTAGTTAACCGTCAGTGAATATTAGTGGGACTGTAAGAGCTCTAGACGCAACTGTGTAGAATAAAGTTATGCAAACCTGTGAGAGGTAAAATCCTTTAAAATTATTGACCTTAAATAAAATGTTCCATGAAATAAAGTACATGTATGTTCTGCCTAGCCTGTCATGCCATCTTTACAGCATGAGGACCACATTGGAAAGAAGTCTCTGGCTTAATTGTGACATCCTGGAATGAGCTATTCACATGTCACTTGTTGTTGACTTGTTAATAAACTGTACTCTCTTTCTGTTGTGTAGGAGACCTGCACATGGCTGGCAGCACCAGTCGAGACAGTGGACTCAAGGAGACGGTTACACTGAAATGGTGCACACCTAGAACCAACAGCATAGGTGGGCACAATCAACTGATGGAATTAATTATTGCATTTGAATGGTTTTAAGCCATGAACACCATATGTCTTTTTTTTGTTGAGTAAGTAAAGGACTTTAGATAGCTAATCCCTTCAGTAATAATCAATCATTCGTTTTACCCTCATGCCAGAAACCATTTAGTCAGAGTAGGTGACACGTTTTTCAAAAGTTTGACATCTCATTTTGGAATGAAGCTCTTCGTTTATACATGCAGGATTAATCAGGGTTCTCCCCAGAATTTTGTGACAAATATCTGTAAATTATGATCAACTGGCTGATTGGGAATTTCAAATGGAAGTGCTGCAAATTTACGATAATCATTTATTATGTTAGTTGGTTTGGGGAGAAGTTTGGACTTTAATGGGAGATGTATTTGCTCTTTATGGAAAATATTATTGTACAGTCACAAAGAAGGCGTAAGGATTGTGACGGTAAGATAAATGCACCTCAGAGTGGTTTGTAAAGTTTGCAGGAAAGGGGAGTAATCCAGTATTTATGGACTCTGTTCTGATCTGGGATCTGATATGGTGTTTTTCCCCCTCAGAACTCCATTACTGTACAGGAGCCTATCGTATCTCCCCGACAGACGTAAACAGTCGTCCCTCATCGTGTTTGACTAACTTTCTCCTTAACGGTAAGTTGGAATCATCTCAGCGCCATTAGGAACCTGATAAACAACTTTGTCTATCTTTAATTCATCTGTTTAGCCTCTTAAATACTATAAGAGGTTCCTTTGAGTTCCTAACATTTTCAAAAGTACATCAACCAAAGTTGAAATAAGCCCGTTGTTTGATGTCAATACCTTGCAATCACCTTATCTACTTCTACATTTACGAGTGTGAGCTTGTGTTAATTCAACAATCAAAGTTTCATCGATCTGACTTACTGATTTATTGTCTTGTTGGCTGTTGGCTCCACTGATTGACTGACCAGGTCGATCGGTGCTGCTGGAGCAGCCTAGGAAGTCGGGGTCAAAGGTCATCAGTCACATGCTCAGCAGCCACGGCGGTGAGATCTTCCTGCACGTGCTTAATAGCACCCGCTCCACCTTGGAGGACCCACCTTCCATCAGCGAGGGCTGTGGGGGTCGAGTGACAGACTACCGCATCACCGTAAGTTTGCCACACACCGACTGTGTTAGAATACGCACCATTATTCCACTAATAGTCGGGATGTTCAATTATTTAGCTTTTGCGTTGTATCGTATTATCATATCCAAATCAGAATCCCATACATGTACCATTTAGTGGATTGTTTTATCTGAAGCGCCTTACAGTACCGTGAGTGCAGACGTTTTTAGTTTTGGTAGCCCCGATGGGAATTGATCCTTTATCCCTGGCATTGTTTGTGTCATGCTCTACCCATTTAGCTATACAGGGTCAATCACTTAAATCAGCAAGTACAATACAATTTGGTTACACTGGTACAGAGACTAGTTCGTGTTTACATATTCCATTTACAATACCGAAGTAAACTCTTATGATTAGAAGAAACTTGAAAAACAAATCTGGGATTTAGTGATACAAGCTTGTATACACCTTATTCAGTTATTTGTCCTCTTTGTTAGTTCCATTTTCACTCTAAAATTCAGAATATTCTGTTTCATTATGCACACATGGATATTTATGAGTGGGATATGAAGATGCATATAAAATGCTTATCTCAAATCAGACCTTAATTGGGATAGGAGCTTGTCTGGGGTATTGCAAACAGGATATGACATTTGTGTGTCATTGTTTAGTATCCTGAAAAATCATCAAGAGTGTTGTTTTGAGTGGTAATGCCCTTTATATGCATTGAAGTGGGATAAACATACTCCGTTTGCTGTCTTCCTCAGGATTTTGGTGAATTTATGAGGGAGAACCGGCTGACCCCTGTTTCAGAGTCTTCCACCGACCCCTCTGGGAAGCTACCAGCTGAGAGGGCCAAAGCTCAGCTCGAACGCTACACTCGTTACTGGCCAATGATCATCTCCCAGACCACCATCTTCAACATGCAGGCGGTAAGCAACATGCAGGGATGTTTTGTTTGTTTGTTTGTCTCTCATTTGTGTTTCAGGATTCCTATCTTCCTCTTTCTTGTTTATTTGGTCTGCCCTGATAACATCCATGAACATTAAAGAACAGCTGTAACCGGTAACAGCTGAAACTGTATTGGGCCTCGAAAGACTCTTTTAACTCTACAAGAGGGGCCCTTGTGGTTGAAAGACTCCACTCCCATCTTCCTACGCCTCCCTGTTGCCCCACGTCATCATACTTCAGCTCACCACCTGTGTCTGTGTTACACCTGTCTACTCCACCAGGTGGTTCCTCTGGCTAACCTGATAGTGAAAGAGACTCTGACTGAGGAGGATGTGCTAACCTGCCAGAAGACAGTCTACAACCTGGTAGACATGGAGAGGAAGAACGACCCTCTCCCCATTTCCACCGTGGGCTCCAGAGGCAAGGGCCCCAAGAGGTATTCCCTCCGTCTGTGTGTACGCCTGCGTGGCTGCGCTTTGCAGCGTGTGTGCATGCTCTTGTGTGAATTTGTATGTGTGTATGTTACGTATTTGTTAATGCAACACATTATTTCACTACATTGTTTTATCTTGATTTTGATTTATTCATGATTTTATCTACAAAAAGCACTGGTTTATGTTACCTGGTATTGGAGTTATCATTGCGTGGTGTGCCAGTGCATTGAAACAAGTGTGATTAACTTTAAATTAAACACTAAAACGTCTCAACTATATCTCACGATTCAATATATAATTTATGGCTGTTGGTGTAAGAGTAAGACCACAACAGTGCGTCTATAAACTACTATTGAGGACTTTTGGGGGACATAACTCATTCTCTGGCGGCCATATTGGAGGTCCTCAGCTCATGGGAAACAATGGCAGTGAACAGCTGATTGCCTTTCTCAACGTACGATTTGGCTGTACGTTCATGAACTGACCCACACTCCACAACAGTCCTTTCTCAGGTATCTCTCTTTTTCTTGCACGGATGTTGTATATTTAGCCACGTGTGCACGGCCAATTCTGCACTGGACCTCCATGATGGCGCTAGTCGTGGTTGTTAGGACCAGGTTTATTCAAATATCAGACTGGAGACCCAAATTGAACTCAAATTGTCATGTGACAGTAGACATGATTTCTTCTTCATACACCCGCCCCCCCACACCCCCCATCTTGCGTCCTCCAAATACTAGCAAAAATGAATATATGCTACGATTTAGGATAGCAGACAGTCAAAAACAACAGCAGTACATACAGCAGGATCGCTCATGCTCTTGCATTGTTGTTCTCGCCAGGGACGAACAGTACCGCATTATGTGGAACGAGCTGGAGACACTAGTGAAAACTCACGCCGGAGCCACCGACGGACACCAGCGGGTTCTGGACTGCATCATCGCCTGCCGCAGCAAACCCCCCGAAGAGGAAGACAGGAAGAAGCGAGGGAGGAAGAGGGAGGATAAGGAAGACAGGACGGAGAAAAACGGCAGCAAGGACGCAGATGACAAAAGCTGGCAGGACTCTGAGAGGTCAGTAGGCAGCGGGTGTGTGTGTGTACGTGCATGTGTACTCATAAGTGTAAATAATAACAATTACTGTTGGTCATAGTTGTCTGCAAAATTGCCATTCAACTATTGTCTAAAAACCGTTAACTGCATATCATGACCATCACACGTAAGTTCACATACACACACTGGTTAGTCAAACATCTGGACCCTGCATAGGAATGTACTAGTTCACACACAGAAGGAACACAAGATCGCCACAAGGCATAAAAACCCTTCTTTAATCCAGTGTTTGTGGTACTACTGTGTGTCACCATTTCAACCATTGCCACAATACCATCAGTGAGATTGGCCTGAATGTAGCGGTGACATTTTCCCTCCTCTCGTTCCTCGGCGTCAAACATGATTGGTATACTAGAAAATAATTTTCCTCTGTGCCTTTTGAATTGTAGGGGTTTAAACTGTGTTGTGATTAAACTGGCTATTCTCTCAAACTTCACCTCCTCGTTGTTTTGAACCTGAAGGCTAAAGGGGATGCTGGATAAAGAAGATCAGGAGTCGGAGGTGATAAAGGATTCTCCGGACTCCCCGGAGCCGCTCAACAAGAAGCCCCGCATGTCCATAGAGGAGGTTCAGCCTCCAGAGAGAGTAAAAGGTATGAACCCTCATCATATTTTCTGCGTGGTTCTTATTCAGGGCAGGAATTTAACATTTCTAACACCAAAGGCCCCACTGGTTGGTGGGTTTTGCAGCTTACCAGTCATCACCAGCCAGTTGGAATAGAAAACACCCCCCTAAGTGGCTGGTAGATTAGAATAACCAGCTCATGGCTGGTAAGTGGTAAGTTACCATCCTACTCTTTATTTCTTTGCCTAGTATTGTAGGAGCACAGGAAATATTCATTACAGCCATGGTCTGGGTGTTGTGGCCTTGACCATTCCTTTGGAGAGCAGTCTTATCTGTTGGTCGCTTGTTATGTTGGAGATCAAGGAATTTGAGTTCATTTCACTGTTGCACCTAAAATCTGAAACAAATGATGACAAGTAATAATATACAGTACTTTAGTTACAAAGTACTGTAAAGCAAAAGAAACAAAGCAACCATTAACAAACTATTAGCTAAAGGGCAGCCTTGCACTGCTGGCTCCATTAAAGCCCACTCAGCGTTTTTTTCTCCTTATTTATCATAATCTAAAAGATCTAAAAGCATTGATAATAGCTGTATGTGAGCCCATACCAATATGAGATTTGAGGATATGATTTACGGGCAACTATCACCCGATGACATCAGACCCTAGTACTCAGTATGTGTGTTTTGTCTCCCTGTGCCACTGCAGGTCCAGTCTCGCTCCTCACCTTGTGGACCAATCGGATCACTGTAGCCAACTCCAGGAAGCACCAGGAGTTTTCTGGGAGAATCAACTCCGTCAATAACAAGGCTGAGCTGTACCAACACCTTAAAGATGAGAATGGGTGTGTTGCCTAAACGGAAAATGATATTTCTCTTGGTAGATTATTTTTACGATGCAGCGCACTCGCACATGAGTTCATGAAGGGTTGTCCACCAACCGATACCTCAGGGATGTGTTGTTACCCCCTGTATTCAGGCACTTTTGTGCATCTGCTAGAGTGTGTATGTGGTTTTCATATGTATGCTACTGCACAATATCTTTACCCTTACCATAGCATGTACTGTATGTTAAATGTGAAGGGTCATCTTAGGAAAATCTTATACTGTATCTATTTAGATCAGAATATTTTCTTAAGGTAGACAAATGAAATGATTCCAGACTGAGTTTTACTTTTATATGAGCAGAGTTTTATTTTTTTCAAAGTGTGGATCTCATTTCAGAATGAAACGCTGCTGTCAATGAAAATATATTATTTGTTTTGCCTTCTTTAAAGAAGTACCACAATTCAATCATTTTTAGAGGGGAATCCGAATAGAAAAATCTGTCTCTCTAATCTCTTTATGAAATATAATCTCTGTCATTGCTATGGGGGGTTAATATTAAGTAGTTAGTGAAATGTCCGTGTTATTATTGAATTATCCGAATTGAACAATTGTGTTTAATTTGTTTTCAGTCCATTCACTTTCTGAACAAGATCATAGCTACAAACTACATGTCTCATGCGTCAAACACATGAAGTTAATGGTTTTATTACTTTTACCATTCACAGGATGGATGTTCATGAAAATGGCAAGGCCTCCAGATGATGTTACCAAGGACCCCCATTGCGCTGCCTTTTCCAAGGAGATTGTGAATCACAGTGTATGCCAGACCTGGGTGTCACTCACACTGTCCCAAACAAGGACATGGAAAATAAAATAGAGACAGTGAACTCCAACATAGATTTTATAGATTTTTTTTTCTACACAAGATTTTGTAGATATGCTGCTCACATATTGTGTAAAGCAATAAAAGTTGTCAATAGAGAACTTTTTTGCCATTTGCACTACTTGTTCAGTTTGTATATTGGTTATCGGTGACTCCTTCAGGGATGTGCGGTCAGGGGAGGCAGAGCCTCACCTGTCATCATGACAAGTAAAAATAATAATGATAACATAAAATTAATATTAATATTTGTCCACTGATCTTTATGTATGACTAATTTCGAAAAAAATGTATTGTCAAAATCGCTGTATTTGCATATTTCCATTTCCTGTTCAAATACAGGGGTGAAACGCGAGGTGCGGCAGCAACGAGCCGAGCTTCACTTCTGAATGCGCAATCCATCATAAACTGGGTTGATACATGCAATTGGGCCGTGCCTGTTGCCGTATCTCTGCATATCGCCAATATAATGTTTGCAGATACGCTTATATACCCGGATTTTCCACAGTCTGGCTAATGTCTTTAACCATTACATTTTAATGTTTGTAAGTGACATATTTAGCTTTGCTGATGGGA
>OMOT01090549.1:0-12993 GCA_900312575.1 Acanthochaenus luetkenii | reverse complement strand
TCTACACAAGATTTTGTAGATATGCTGCTCACATATTGTGTAAAGCAATAAAAGTTGTCGATAGAGAACTTTTTTGCCATTTGCACTATTTGTTCAGTTTGTATATTGGTTATCGGTGACTCCTTATATTAAAGGGGAGGTATTGAGTCAAATGTTTTCAAGCCAGTTTTCCAATTATGTGCTAGCCATTCCATATACTTACATAGTAATGGTAAGAATAAGGAAGAGAAGAACTTGTATGCATTTTTGAGAGTAATGTTCTCATACCCCATTAACTTAAAATAGGACCAATTTCTCAGAGACAAAACATTAGTATTCCCAGTTCTTGTAATAACTTGTATATCCAAACTTAGTAATCCAAATTTATTAACCAACAGGCAGATTGGAAAACAACTCGAGTAATTCAAAAATAAATCGTAGTCTTTTGCATTAAATGAGGAAATTCCCTTGTTGGTGCCTGAAAACATTTGCAAATTAATCGTAATGCAATTTAGAATTAAAGGAGAATGGCGTACATGGCCCATAATTGAAATGGATTCTAATCATTTGATTATTTAAGTTATCTGAATGACCTTCATTTCTGAGGGAGCAGATTATTCAGTTTCAACAATAGGTCAAGTTCATTTTTTCTTATGCTTCTGTTCTTGGATACTTGGACAGTGGTGTTGTGAAGGAGGACGCTGCACTGCCTTGCTTAGAGTTTGTTTTCCCTGCGCATATGTTGATGTAAGTGGTCCCTCGTTGCCCTGTGTAAGGTTAATCCACAGTCTCAGAGGTGGGGGAGGCAGTTCTTGTTGGAATAGTGGAGGCGGCCTTGGTCTTATGGCTCTCTGATCCATGTTGTTAACGGAAACTACCCTGCTTGCAGGCCAAATGGCAACTGTTCTCGACCTGCCATAACCCTTACAGAAATGGAGAACCACAGCAATGAAGATGACCATCAGAATGAGGAAGCAGACCACGAGGAGAGCTGTAAGCATGCTGGCCATCCATCGATAGGGGTTCATCTGTTGCACTGTGGCAGTGGTAACAGCAGTAGCTACAGATGCGGAGACACTGGTGTTAGAAGTTGGATTTGGCATACTTGTGTCAGAAGTGGGACTGGGAGGATCGCTGGTGTCCAAACTGGGATTCAGGGCAGTGTAGACAGTAGGGCTGGATCCACCCAATGTGGAAGTAGGAGTACTGGGAAAACAGTCAAGCCTGTAGCTCACAGGTCCAACCTTGGTAATAGGGAACTCTGGAAGCATTGCTTTACTGAACGCAGGCTTGACCCGTCCATCTGCCGAACTCATTTCCAACCACATACTCTGTATTTGACCCACGTGACACTGTCTTGCACTATTGCGGGCCAGCTCGCATAAGCTGAAGTTGTACCATGACACCACGGTGGACCCAGAAGCCATGGAAATAACAGAGAGGTGGTGGCCGCCGGAACTGTTGAAGTAGCTAGATAGTTTGCCCAGCAAGAGTTCTACCCTGTGGCGGTGACTGAGGATGGAGTGGAGGCTGCGGTGAGCCGTCAGGGTGAAACTGTGGCAGGGGTCGATGGGACTACGACGGAGGTCTAGGGTGAGGGGCAGCCAGGTGCTCAGGCCCTGTCTGTCCCGGGCAGCCAGTAGGAAATGCTGAGGGGCAAACTGCAGGTCCACCTCCAGAGGTACACCATGAAGCTCCAGGCCGTCCAACGCCAACCAGGAACCTGTGTTAAGGGGAGGCCTGTCGACGAACCTCATCTCCAGGGAAAGGGCGTCTGCCTCGCCGTCCTCGGGATCTAGAAAGGTTTTTGGTGGGATCGAGTAGTGGAAGGGGAAGCCAATAGTGGCCATCAACACTGGAATGGAGCGCAACACTTTGGGTGGGAGATTTGCAGGGCCTAAAATATAAAATCAGATTGTTTTTGTCTTCCTGTAATCCATCTAATTGTCCAAAATTATGGTACAGAGATATTAGAAAAACATGCAGCGTGGTTGTGCACTAGAAAACCGAAAGCAATATCATCTTTTCAAACGCAGTCACATAATTTGTCGATTAACTGTTAATTCATTGATTCATCCATTTACTTTAGCTGTTTATTCCTATTCAGGGTCATAGTGGGGCTGGAGTCTGTCTTAGTGTGCATCGAGCGGCAGGGAAACACCCTGCACAGGTCACCAGTCTGTCACAGGTCTAACACAGATACACAACCACTCATACACTCATTCATACCTGATGATGGTCTCTACGTGTCAGTTGCAGGGTAGAAAGTCCTCAAATAGGGTCTAAGGTGCAAAATAGCTAACTTGTCTTTTAAGTTAACATATTTCCTAAAATAGTCGTTTGCTTCAGTTATATCTGACTACCAGTACCAGCTTAAGCGCCCAGTTCTGATGTCGAATTACTTATTGGATGTACATTTATGAACAGCTTTTACTAGGCACTAATTTATTAACTTATGATAGTGTACATAACTTTTAATTTTAATTTTGTTTTATTTTTCTAGAATAAAAAGTGTTTATTTATCAAGGCATGATTTGCTGAGCATACATGCTCTTTTTCAGCAAACTGCTTCACAGTCATACAGTTTGGCACATTCACACGTGGGAGCTGCACCAGTACAACCACAGTCTTGTACTGGTGGACAGTGAGCAGCTATCCTTGAGCAGTTGGGGGGTTAAGTGCCTTGCTCAAGGACACCTCACTGGTACTTACTTGTGGTGGAAGCTGAGGAATACGACAGCCGGACAGAGCTCTGACCTCTAGACGACGCAAGGCTTAAGGCCCGGAATGACGTCAATAAGATGGTTGACATCCCATAACGATTCAACGAACTGCTCAGAATCTGTGGAGAACTCCCTTGCTCTATGAATGGACAGGTTGCCATAGGGATGCCGTGTGGTGTCACTTGCAGTGTGTAAGATGATTGCCTGATTAACAAGGACTCCGGCTCAGTTTGGTCCCCTGCGACATCTGAGGAGATGTATTCCTCGGGTGACTCTGCCCCTGTCTGCTCATGGGTCGAGAAGAACCGTCCACTCGAATCAAATGTCATCAGCTGTGATGGGAAAGCAGTCCAGTATCCCTCATCTTTGTGCGACTCAAAATGCGAAGAACTACCGGAGAAGACCAGACCGTGCTCCGGTGTGTTCATGGGCCGGCTGCTGTTGAGGGGCGGGGTGCATCCACTTATGTCCATATCATCCTGTGCCGCAGAGTTGCCACACAATGGGAACGAAGGTTCAAGACTCTGCATTTGAGGAATGGAGGACTTTGTGTATGGTCCTTGAGCAGTAGAGGGAGCAATGGGATCAAAATGGCCCTCGGCTGTTGGTCCAAGGCTCTCTATTACCATCGGTGGAACAGGCTGAGTCACACTTACCAGGACAGTTGTTAGACCCGGTGGAATTGTAGTCACGAATGCTGTTTTTACATATATGCTTGATGTCATTCCAAGGACTGCGGCTGTGTAAGAATACTGCGGACTTGTGGTTTGGGCAACGGATGACTTTGTGCTCATGGAAGGTATCACAGAGTCATAGGTAGTTTGCCGAGACTCCTTGAGCAGCAGTGTTTGGGGAACTGTTTGTTGAACTGATGGTCTGAATCGCATACTCTCATGAGCCGTCTTATCTTTGGAGTGCAATCCTGGACTGTCACATGTCCATTTCACGGTTGTTTCTCCTATGGATTGGTCTTTGAACATCGTTAATGGGACTGACATTATTTGAGGGGTTTGTGTCAAAGGAAAGTCATTTTTCAGAGTCCAAGATGGGTATGTTGGTAATATAGGCTCCACTAAAGCGTCTGCACTTAATGTCTGCGTCAGTCTGTTTCGGTCAAAATCAAATTCTGTGCTGTTCAGTATCCCTGAGTCACCGATATTAGACAGCAAGGACACGGGGAGTGTTGGAAACAGCGGTGTTCGGGACGAGGACACGTCCAGAGTCTCTACACTAAGCGGCGGGTTTGCAGTTTGGGGTCTCTCAAGTTCTCCACCGAAGAACCCAATCTCCGAGGGTAAAGGTTGTGTAAATCTGGTCATCGGCGTCTCCGGTCTGGATGCAGAGAGAGAAGCCTCCAGTTCCACTCGTCGAGACATTGTCCGCTGATCTGTCGATGGGGTCGATGACATGTCCTGAACCGTTACATGTAGTTGAGATACCGTCTCCCGGTTCATCACAGGTGGAGTTGGTAACGGATCTTGAATCGTTTCGATTCTTTGAGTTATTGCTAACCGCTCGGTCACTAAATGTGGAAACAGTTGAGTAGATGGTAAGTTGTTTGATAATGACGACGACTGAGTGGTCTTCAGTCTGGAGCTTAACAGCAGGACACTGTTCCGATTCTCTAGTAGGGTTTGATGCGGAACAGATGGGAGGTTATGGAGCGAACGTGTCCGTTTGGCAGTATCGTGGTCTTCCATTGTCTCTCGGCTGTACATGATGTGACCTATTGACAAATAAAATACAATTCGATAAATGACGAAGGGAAAGAGTTTCCTGAAAGCAGTCAAATGTGGAAGTCATCCATGTTGTTTTCTATGGGATGCATTTCCTTCGTCCATCCATACATCATCAATTACCACTCATCTTGTTCATCCTGACGGCAGCATACAGCTCTTCATCTAGTCATCCCTGCCCAGCCTATCGTATTGCCACCATTACATGACCCCTTATATTCTTCCATTCATTCATCCACTAAGGCCCATTCAGCTGTGGCCTCCCTTTCAGATAAGGTCAAGACATTACAACACATGACTTGGATGCAGACATGAATGACTAAGCCCCCCAGAACAATCACGTATAGTCATATAGAGGTCAAAAGCACAAAACGTACCCAAAGAACTCACTGTGGACCCACTTTCGGAGTAAGTGCGAGTAGCTCTACGAGATACAGCCGAGAAGGGACTTTCCTTTGGGTGAGGTTGGAGAGTCCGACACGTTGCAACCGATTCTCTGTCGACGGTCTCACGCGTCACCGCGGGACTAGCGCTGTAAGAGATTAGGGTCAGCTGCAGTGCAGGGTAAATACTGTGAGGTCTGAACGGTGGTACTGTTGAGAGAGGGGCGTCAGGTTTCGCCACTAACACGGTGTGAGACAAACGGAGCGTTGATGCACTCTCGGGCAAAAAGGGTGACGGATTTTCACGCTCTTCCATTTTGCTGGTCAAAAGAGTCGGTGGTGTCGGGGTGCGGCTAGCAACTACATTTGACTTCAGGTGGCCGACTGGGCTACGTTGAACTTGCGGCGCTTTGCTGGCTAATTGGCCTCCTTCATCGGTGTTTGCGTCCCCCGGAAACAACTCTCTGCTCCAGATATGTTCTTCAAGCCACACGGTTGAGGCTGTTTTCAGGGACTCAAATATTGGCGCTCGTCTACTGTTAGCTTCATTCGATACCGGTTTCGACGCCGTGGCTAAGGTGGCCTCTGGCGGCTTTTCACCGCTGCCAGTCACTTCTTCAGGCGTCGCTATTTCTGACGCATATTCCTCCAAATCACGACTGCAGGCAAATTCGATGCAGTCGGATGTGCGCAAAGTCGAGGAAACCGCGTTGCCGTGAAACGTGTGCGGGTCCGGGAAAAGGCGCGAATGCTCGCTGTATGGGTGCAGGACCGTCTGCATGAGAGAGGAAAGGGTTGTTGTGGATGCTTGTATTGTTTGCGAGTGACTTGTTTTTAGTACAGTTATAGGTACCTCGGGTTTTACGCCGGAGCAACACATGGACGTCTTTTCTTTTCGAGTGTGCCGGTCAGGGGCAAGCATGAAAGACTTGAGGAGAGAGCCTGGCAAGTTGTCCCCCTGCGTACCAGAGGGCTGTAGTGATTGGCCGACAGAGTTTATAGCACTGTCGGTTGACTCGTGTGTGCGTGTCGGCTCCAGCGTTGTTCCCGCGTGGCTCATATGCGCCAAGACGGTTGACAACCTTGGACTTTGTGTGTGTGGCGCCGGCTCAACAAGTTTCACAAGCTCTTGGACCTGAGTTGGAGGTGGACTAATCATATTCGGAGTAGGTGTACGTCTTGGCCGTCGGAAGTCCCGCTTAACTTGATGTCGCACCCCTCCGGCTGCGCAAAGCACTCGCCACCCCAAAGCAGGAGCTCCCAGCAACCTAGCCATCCCTCCTGCCTTTGTACCGTGTTCCAGTACCGTGGCCAAATCGGACTGTCGTTGCTCTCCTTGGCAACCAACAGGCCACAGCAGCTCAGCGACCTCTCCCGTGGCGCCTTGGTTGTCCGCACCGCTCGTAGCAACTTTCTCAGCGAGTCCACCGTGCCTGCAAACCCGGAGCTTCTCTCGCTGTAGAATGTAGGACAATCGTGTTGAAAATAGGTAGACGGAGCCTGGCGGCAGTCGGAGGTAGTCGGCCATGGTGCTGACTAAACGGACGCGCTGGCTTGCACCGAGGCCCTCGGGGTTCAACTGGAGGAGAAGGTTGGCCCAAATGGTCATCTCTCCCTCGGAGCAGGTGAAAGTGTCCCTGTGAGACACGGAGACAAAGCGAAATCCGTTTTTCATCCATTTGAACAGTATTCAGTGTTTTTTCCGTGCCGCATAAAACAATCATTGGTGTAAAATTCCGCAATGCGGGGTTTCGTTCCATTATTTACTCATCACTGCCCAGATTTTAAACTAACACTGTATCAACGTAGAATCAATGTCAAAGACTTCACAGACGGATTTTAACAATAACGCGTCTCCCACCAGTTCTCAAACTGTCAGGTGGTGATGGATGAACCTGCTGTTAAGCCTGCTGAGCTCTTTCTGAGATTGAGTGTGTTAACACTGCTGACAACAAGAACGTGGGAACACTCAAAGGCCTTTTCAGATGGGACGCGGTAACGGCACCCCGGCACAGAACCAAGTGGTCCCATGTCATTATTAGTGTTATTGGTTATCAGCAGTGTTAACACTAGTAGAAATAAGATGATGAATGATGGGGGGCCAGGGGGGCCGATGCCACCCCTGAAATCTGACTGGCCACCCCCAGATGCCGCTCCAAGTTTTCTGGCCTTTCATTGGGTTACTACTACAGGTTAAGGTGGGGCAAATAATACAACTTTTAACCCATGATAAATGTTAGCAAATGTATTTGACGACTGTTAGCTAGTTTTATCTACAAACAATGTTGGCAAAAACGAATTTAAGCAAGTTACACGCAGGAGTTGAATTGTGTTCCAGCACCCTAGGATGAAAAAGAACAAAGTTTGAGCCATATAACTAAATAATGTGATTTGACCATCCATCTTCCTCCATGGTCTGCCAGTTGTTCCTCCTTTCTACCATTGCAGCAGACCACGGTAAGATCACGTGCCGCCATAAAGTGCCTTCTGTATGTGGGTATGTATGTTAACACCATAACTCCAGAACAAATAACCCTATGATTATCATACTTGGTACATATATTCAGGTTCCCTGGAGCTGAATAGATTTAGAGGTCAAAAGGCGGCCGGCACGCAGCGCGAGTCACAGCAGGGCCGTGCGCCTTTTATCTTTTACAATGTTGCCCGCGTAGAAACGATGCTGATGTCATACGGCTCCCTGTACTTTTACACCTTGCTCATGAACTTGATATTGTCCGTCTTCACAGACTCGTCTATCAGCCGCGCTGCTGAACCTGCTTCGAACAGTCTGTTCCCTGGTGTAGCATCTTCTAAGGGAATGTGAATCTCTCTTCCGTTTGTTGTAGCCTCCAAAACAATTAATGCTTCATTACAGTAACAAAGGTAGTAGCTGGAGGCATGGCGTGGCTTTGAGGTGGCTTTTCATTAGAACAACAACTGTAACAAATATTGAAACTGAGTGATTCAGTCAATATTTGTTATTGTAATTACAAATACAGAATATTGAAGATACCACCGCCTGCACGCTGGAGAGTCGCGTAACCACCCCGCTAGCCAAGACCCGCCTTCAACTACAATTTTAGATGCCACCCCCAAGCACTCATTGGACCCCCCCCTTCGCCACCCCATTAAAAACACCCTAGAACCGCCCCTGTGCCCGCTTACCTTCCAGGGGAGGATTGTGGATCCCTTTCATTCACTGTTCCATTTAGGATGTGCAGATAAAAGTAGGCAGCACTTCTACACTGCCGGCCGCTGGCCAACACTTTAAGGCGGTATATCCCACAATCCTCTGTCAGAGCCAAGCCGACTAGACTGCTTGTCTGATGCCTAAACACCATCCAATGGGGCAATGGACCCCCTCCATCAGCCAATGACAGCTAGGGGAAAAAGTCATGTTGATATTAGTAGTTGGAATAAGAATTGTATTTATGGTGTGTGCGTGCGTGATGGCGTGTATGTGTAAAGCTGATACATAGGAAACTATGACTAATAGTATTTTTGTCACACTTCTGTAATACACATATTTTCCCTCTCAGAAACCAATTCATATCAACATGTTGCAGGCAATGTTGTAGGGCTCTACGATTCCCAGAGTCATTCTGAATTGAAGTGTTTAGCAACATATGATAGAAATTCAGGATCTGTCAAAATAATTGAAAACATATATGCATCCTTAGCTTAGCAAGTGCCTTGCTACTAAAGCACATGGTACCACTGTATAGATGTATTTGCTCATCTCTGTTTCCTGAAAGAAAGAAACATAATCCGTATTTCATGATCTTAAAACGATGCTCGGCGTACCTGGTAATGCTGCGTGGGACCCAGGGATGCAGGGAGGGGGAGCTCGAAAACGAAAGGTGACCCCGCTTGGGATGTGCAGTTGGGAAACCCTCCAAGTGGTGTCATTTGGGGACAACGTAGCGGTGGGATGAAACTTTGGATCTGCAACACATTCCCCAGCAGCAGCAATATCTCGAGGGAAAGGCCTAGGGTTTGACATGGCAGGACGCACCTTCGGCTGAGTGGACCAGAGGGCTTGTCTGGGGGGTCAACCATGTCCTGCTTGTAGGGGGTTGAATTCCAGCTCGTGCTACAGTACATCCTTGTCTTTTTTTTCTGTCTTTGCTTTACTATCTTGGAAATGAATTGAATCCTGGTGAAAGATGTACTGCTCCTCTGAAACTGGTCTCATAGAACATGGATCTCATCTTGTAAAAGTACAATTTTAATTTTTGTCCCCCCAATTCACCAGAATGTAATATTTGTTTAACATTATCGTACTTATTCCATGCTTGCGTAATTCTGATTATGACTAGCCATGCTTTTCACTGAGTCTGCTTGACTGTTGCTGGTAGTCGGGGGGGAACTAGCCCATGTGTCACAGAGAGATCAGCGTGGATCCATTTGCCGCAGGCTGAAGGTATGCATAGATGTTGACCTCCAGTCCAGAGGGTGAACATTATGACCCCAACACCACATGTACCCCTGCTGGATTAAATCCCTCTCGCATGTGTCTCCCCTATTGTGCCTCCCACAAAGCCTTCCTACCCAATCAGTCGACTCTGTTGGAAAAGAAGAAGTTGTCTCATGTTATGTTGCAAGAGTCTGTCTCCTGTTCAAAGGAGTGAACACGTTTCACCATGTAGCCCCATCATGTTTTTGTTGTCCAGTCAACCACCTGTCAGGTTCAAACAAGTTCAAATTCCAATAGAGTCCATGTAACGCAGTCTGACTCGCAGACGAGCAGCAAAGCTCCATTTCAAGGCAAAGAGTCACTGTCGTTTCATCCTCAGGTAAAGAAAATACAGTGAAGCAACACCGCGAAGGTGCTGTATGTGGGAAACCTGGCGGAACCCCATCCTTAAAAACCGTCGTTGCAGCGCTCGTTTTCTACCGACATGTTGCGGTGTGTCCAGTTACAAGGCAGTCATGGTTACTAGGATACCGGCAATGCTACCGGAGACCCCATCTATGACGTTTGGGGACTGGAGGTCACAGATGGTTGATCACAGTTCTCTCTAGTGCCACATCAGATCACCATTGAACAGCACTGGGACTCAAGCACTTCGTCATACTGTATTACTACAGTGATATATGGATGTATGATGGATGGCTTGTTTAAACTGTGTGTGTGTGTGTGTGTGTGAAGTTCAAGTTCATTTATTTACTGCATATAGCCCTTCATCACAAGCATGTCTCAAAGGACTTTATAGAGAAAGAGCCTAGATCTAACTGATCAACAATCAATCATAGAACAGAATGATGAAACACAAACTCAAGGAAGCAAAACAAAGCACAAGGCACATAATAGCTTGTTAATTGTTGTTCAGCTCAATTGAATTCAATTCAACCTTTATTGTCCTTAAAGGGCAGTTTGGTTTGCAGACAGGATTTACAGTAAAGACATACAGTATAATAACATAATAAAACCACAATAACAAGAATGAAAACACTGTGCAACTACGGTAAGCAGGGGTGGTTCTAGGATTTTGTTAATGGGGTGGCCAAGTGGGGTCCAATGAGTGCTTGGGGGTGGCATCTAAAATCGTAGGGCTTGGCAGTGAGGCGTCACGTGGCTCGCCATAGTACAGGCGATGGTATCTTCAATATTTCTACATTATTCTGTATTTTTAATCACAAATATTGACTGAATCCCTCAATTTAAATATGTTTTCTTCTAATGAAAAGCACTATTGAAGATGCCACCACGTGTGCTCTGGAGCAACTGTTCAGTTTCCGTAGCCTCCCATCAGTGCAATTAGTCAGGTTCCAGACTGACAGAACCATGCGCATACTACTGTATATATGAGTCCTATTTACATTTTTAGTATATACATATACACACACACTACTTATACTTGTATATTACCAAAAAGAGAGAAAATAGAGACCTCTCAGCTACAATGTTGGGGGGAAATTAATATTTGCTGATGTAGCCTTATTATTTGCACTTACACATGTGCGGGTAAGAATACACCCGTCTCGGAAAAGCATGTTTATTGTAGTTTCTCCAACGCACTTAAGATTGCCCAATAGACTTCTATTGTAGCCCTGCAGGAAAACCATAGAAAGCTCAATACTGAACCGATCAGTGAAATGATGGTCTCTACCTCCCATTTGCATGGTAGGAAGTCCGCAAATAGGGTCTAAGGTCCAAAATAGAAAACGTATCCTTTAAAATATAGGAATACCCTTTCCTTGCCCATCACAAAACAACATTTCCATTCAAGACATCACACCCAGTGTTCGAAATCCGTTGTTTTTAGGGCAAGGTATGTATGTATGTTCCCTCCAAAACAAATAACCCTATGATGTTCGTACTTGGTACATATATATATTCAGCCTAAGGTACCCTGGAGCTGATTAGATGTTCAGGTCAAAAGGTCAGAGGAAAAGGAAAAGGTCAGAAACACATGTTCGGCTATACGGTTGGCACTTTGCCCGAGTGCAGTGTAGTTTATTCTGCAGGCATCAACAGGCGTTCTTAAGTTGACTGACACTCCTAGGAGAATTAAAGGATATTAGCATCTGAAAGGAGTGCCATGTTTGTCACGATCTGCTAGAGGTCCGTCCAAGTCTGCTCCTTTTCTTCAGTAGATGATTGTAATTCTGTCTCCACTTTCCTCAGCTGACTGCGAGTAACAGGTTCTCTTCCTTGTTGTAGTGGTACTAGGCCTTAAGGATCCATACTCAGACTTGCATCCTCCTCAACACTCTCCAAAGGCAACTCAGGTAATCAACGGTACCGGATTTTAACCATGTTTACAGGAGAAACCGTAGGGCTATGCTATTCCCATCTTCCTCATATGCTATTGTGAAAGAAAAGTACGATTATCACGTACCAGGGTTATCATAGGTTATATAGTTTTCAATTTTTAGTCACATTTCAGCGTAGTTTCTGTTAGTTTTCAGAATGGGATTTTGTTTCATTTCTAGTTTTAGTATTTTTAGGGCGTTATTTTAAAGGTGTACAGATAGAAGTTCAGAATATATATTGTGTAGTACAAACAATAAACCCTACGTTATTTTTTAAACGTATTTAGATAATTTTTTCACACACATCCTCAATTAACTTCAAGTTGGGGCCACTTGGTAGACAAATGAAACGCGCTAGCAGACTACTAATCTGTATTCAGACCATTAAGCTTAATCAGAAGGTTTTCTTGGATGTTTTTCCTCGCCTGCTTCCAGGGTCTAAGGCTGGTGTTGCCGGGTAGTTTAGACCTTGTAGAATAAGTAGGCTTGCTATGTCCTGCTAAAAATGCATATCGTGTGTCTTGTGCTCTGTTCTTCTTCCTTGTGTGTGTCTTACATTATTTTGTAATTCCCTTGATTGTTGTTCAGTTAGATCCAGTGCTTTGAGACATGCTTGTGATAAAGGGCTGTATAAATACATGAACTTGAACACAAGAAAAGAGTGTGAATAATTAGTTAAACAACTACTGAAAAGACAAAATAAGGTCCCCAGGACGTCCCCTAAAGGTCCTCTGCCAATGTCCCCCAAACGTCATCTGCTAAGTACAATGCATGTTACTGGGGACATTCTCGGGACGTCAAGGTACATCAAGGGACGTCAAGGGGACATTGTAGTAACGTTTAGAGATTGTCATATTATCATTATTATTAATAATAATGATCTTCCTTAATCATAATAATCAGTATTAGTATTACTATTAGTATTATATTATTATAATTCATATTGATTATAGTCCACTCCAAAATGTGAATGTGGTTTATGTGGGCTCATATATTCTCCAAACTATTTGTAATAGCTAAAACAAATGAACAGATTCCAAATGATACTTTGAGTTGTACTTTTTTATATAAACATTAGTTGCATCACAAACAAAACAAAAGCAGGCACCGTATGTCTCCTCCCCCTCGTCTTCCTCTTCTCCCTCGCCGTCTTCCTCCTCATCACTTGTTGTGATCTGCAGACGAATGAAAATATGTTCATTCACCAGAAAACAGCTTTTTCACTGGCTATTGGGTCCAACTTGATGAAAGCGTTGCATGTCGACGATACGTGCTTGACCATGGTCACACCATCGAATGAAAATCGACAAGGTTCATCTAAAAATGAGAAATGCTAACGTCACTGAATTCGCCCCTGGGTTGAGTTCAGTAAAAGTGGCATATGTCATTTGATTTATCTATGTCATATTGGCG
>OMOT01090542.1:0-16307 GCA_900312575.1 Acanthochaenus luetkenii | reverse complement strand
TCCTCGATTCTCCGCACCACTGTATTTCTGGATAAGCTCACGTTGTTGAAATCCTGCACTTTTTCCGGGCACATTATTTCTGTGACTTTGATGAGGCACTGCTTTATGAAATCACCGTCTGAGAACGGTTTGCCGTGCTGGGCAATAAGTTTAGCGACTTCATAGCTTGCTGTTGTGGCGTTTTCCTGTATTTTGTTAGCACGAAAAACAAACTGTTGTTGAGCTTGCAGGCTAGCCGCCATTTGCTTGACTTTCTGTGTTCGTTCGGCACCGGTGTACGATGTGTAGCTCTGATGTTTGGTCTCATAGTGCCGACGGACATTATACTCTTTCATCACAGCAACTTCTTCATTGCAAATGAAACAGACAAACTTTCCGTTGATGTCTTTGAAGAAATATTCATTTTCCCACCGTGTTTGAAATATTCTACACTCACTTGCTATTTTGCGTTTCTTCGGCGCTGCCATTTCTGGTGACTCGCTGTAAAAGTTCTTCTTCTCTTAACTTTGTTTAGTGGAGAAGCACCGTTTCCGTGGCTGGCTCCATCTAGTGTTGAAACTGAGAAGTGCAACAGAGTTGAGCTCAAGCATCTTTGCGGGCCATATTCAATTATATTTTCAGAATGTGCTGCGGGCCAATAAAAACTGGACCGCGGGCCGCAGTTGGCCCGCGGGCCGTAGTTTGGACACCCCTGCTATAAGACATTGAATACTGTGTTCAAAATTTGACTGGTTAATCCAAGTCTTGACTTGGCATTACTAACCTGACTAGACTGAATATGTACTGTAACTAGTGATGTTAACTAGTCAGTGTGTTGGATGTATATAATAAAAGAGTGTCTGTTTGTTTTAGCTTGTGGTGTTCGTCTGGTCTCGCATGGTCAAGGTAACAAAATAAACTATATATATCAAAGTGCTTTGGGTTTGAATATGATCAGTCCTTGTTCTTCTATTCCTGTTAGTCTGACCCGCCCTTTACGGTTCTGCTCCTATCAGTCTGACTTCTCCTTTTAGTTCTGCTCCTGTCAGTTTGACTCCTCCTTGTTGTTCTGCTCCTATCAGTCTGACTTCTCCTTTTTGTTCTGCTCCTATCAGTTTGACTCCTTGTTGTTACGCTCCTATCATTCTGACTTCTCCTTGTTGTTTCTGCTCCTATCATTCTGACTTCTCCTTGTTGTTTCTGCTCCTATCAGTCTGACTTCTCCTTTTTGTTCTGCTCCTCTCAGTTTGACTCCTTGTTGTTACGCTCCTATCATTCTGACTTCTCCTTGTTGTTTCTGCTCCTATCAGTCTGACCCCATCTTGTTGTTCTGCTCCTCAGGTGTTAGAGTGGTGGGCGGGGTGGATGCTGGGAAGGGGGCATGGCCTTGGATGGTGTCTCTCTATTGGAGGGGGCGTCATGTGTGCGGAGCCTCGTTGATTGACAGCGAGTGGCTGGTAACGGCTGCACACTGTGTCTATGGGTGAGGGACTCTTATTCTATCACTCCTATTTTAACAGATAATTGTATTAGGCTTTGTTAGACAGTATAGTATTGTCATGATTTAGAATACACACAAGTCATCAGTGAATATTTAAATCCTTTAGGCATTTGACTGAGTCCCAGTCTATGAGTTGAGGGTATCCAAACCAAGGAATGTTTAAAGAAGGAGAGGACATTTGGTCACTGCGCACCATTAGAGCCAGAATGAAGAAATCCCATATAGTTACATAGCGGTGAATTGGGAGACCACTTTTTTACCTTTACTTTCTCAGACTTACAGACCATCAGTCAGGGAAATATTCTCAGTTTACAGACCATCTGAGAACGTTCATCCCATGTATTATCATGATCCCTATTTTTGCTAAAATTATTATTACTAACCTCACCCCTTCCACAGTAAGAACCTTCATCTCCAGTTTTGGACGCCAATGTTCGGTCTCCACTCCCACAGTGCCGTGGGCTCGTTGGACGTCCAGACCCGACAAGTCGATCAGATCATCATCAACAGACAGTACAACAGACAGACCAAGCAGGCCGACATTGCCATGATTCACCTCCAGACGCCAATCAACTTCACTGGTCAGGAAACCTTGTTAACTCTTACACCTAAAAACTAACCATCCCAACAAATCATTTAATCTTGTGTTTAGTCTTATTAATTATCTCTCTTAAAACAACTATTTTCTAATCAAATTAGATCCAATGTATTGCTTTGAACAAATACGTTGCTCATAAATTGCTGTACTGAGTAACAATGGACATGAATGCAGACTCTTACAAAATAAAAACCCCTCTTACACCACAAAACTGTCCATTTCAACCAGTCGTCTAGTCTATTCAGTCTTAAAATTGTAGTTTTCGTGTGAGATTGTTTCAATTGTTTCCCATCAAAATAAAAACAACTTGTATCAATAACTTGTCTAGAAACAAGTAACAAGTAAGATCACTCCTTGTTTCATTGAAGAAAAATCTTGAAAGAAGGTGACTCACCATAGCACCCTGAATTTGTCACGCCTCGTGTTGAGTGTTGAGTTACAATGCTGCCTGGGTCCTTCACCAGCAGTGGGCCGAGTGACCGTTACCTTGACCTGCAAGGAGTTCTGCGGACACAGCCCAAAGTCCCAGAAGTACCTCTGCACAGGTTGCATGTGTAGGAGGGCTAAAGGGACTACCTGGACCATTGTTGCCATTAGGCCCATGAGGTGGAGACAGCCACCGGCTCACTCTCACCACCTATTAGAATTGTGAGAGGCAAGCCCTGAAGGCTTCCTGCCTTTCCCTAGCCAATGTCAGCATGGCAGTCCTGGAGTCCAGTAACATGCCCAGGAGTTGCATCATCTGGGCGGGCTCCAGCCTGCTTTTCTCTGCATTCGGGCATAGGCCCAAACCCTGGATGTGTCCTAGGTGCAGAGCTACATGATTGTGGTACTGCTGTTCCGTGTGAGCACAAGAGCAGCTTACTCCCATAGGTAGGAGTAAGCTGCTCTTTAGTAGGAGTAAGCTGTTCTTGTTGACAGCACCCAATCCCATTGTACTATCCTGACTACTGGTTTAGGCAGCCCCATGGCTAGGAGCTCAGTCCTCTTAGGGGTCAGACCCAGACCCAGAGCCTGAGTCCCCGTGGCATCGGTCCCGGGAGGAGGGTCGTCCCTCCCCAAGGAGAAAAACAGAGAACAATGTGTCGATTCCCTGGATGCAAACAGGCAACGGCGCTGTAAGAGGGGGATACTGTGAATGATTCAGGTGGCCCCCAGAACTTCAGGGGCCCTGCAACATGCCAGGGATTATATATTTTTATAGTGTCAATTTTATTATCATGTTGTACATTTGTTTAAATGTTAACATGAAATCCAACAGAAGAGTAGAATAAAAATAAAATGTTTCCCCAAAATATCCATCACCTGGACTCAACCACCGCACCTCCCTCCCCTAACATAGATGATAGATCAGTCCAGTGCCGGCTTGAGATTGCTTTTTAAAAACAGTAGCATGTCCACATTTTCTGCCATCAAGTGGTTTCTGAGCTTTTTGACCAGAAGGTCGGCACCGGAGAAAACTCGCTCAGAGGGAACAGAGGACTCTGCTCAGCTCATCTTTTTCAACGGCCTCCATTCCATACTGCTCAATTATACATTTGTTGAAGCCGTTGTGTCATCATCCACCGGCTTGGGACTGAGTAAGACGGCTCAACATGCTCCATCAGAGACCTGGCGCATCCACTTATGTCTTTCACAATAATTTCCGCGATCAGCTGGGTGATTTTTTGCGTCTCTTTGTGGACTGCGCTTGTAGAAGAAGCATTACCCACCGGGGCATCTTGTTCAAAATCTGTGGTTGCGTGTTTTAATCGCAGATGATTGTTCATTGAGACGGTACTCCCCCCTGTCACTCTTAAAACGACACCATCATGTTGCTGTCATTGTTGTTTTGTAAAATACTTCCAGGCTTTAGCTTTTCTGCCGCGCCGCTCATTTTGATGCTGTTGCTTCCTTTACAGTGTGGCATGTTGTGTAGGCGCATATAATTTGAATTGGATAGAATGGGCATCCCACTGTTTGCCATGGTCATTTGACTAGTACACCATAAAATGATGCCTATGGCATATTAAGGGTTAGGTGCAAATAGTGACAGTGGAAGTCTGGGCAGTGAGGCCGTAAAGTGTATCACACTGTGGCTGTAGCCTCAACTAAAAAGGGTTCGTTTTGTAACTTGTAATAAGATCTGTGACAACCAATTATATGTGTAGGAGTCTGCTGTGCAGGTCCGCCTACACGATTGGTTCTCCCTGATGGCTCTCCCACCTGTACTGATTGGTTCCTTTTGTCCTAGATCTGCTCATCCAATCAGCAGGCACCATTTAGAAAATGTGTTTAATCTGTCCTAAACGGATAGTGTTTCATTTTTGTGTACACGTTAAACGTATACACTCCCCCATCCCTAATGCCAACCATTCATCTTCTTCTGTGGTTTGATCACTTCCGGTTGAATCATCATGTTTGCTAAACTTTGATTACAGAACATAATTAGATAAGCTTTTACTTACTTTTTACTTAGGGGGCATCTTCACCTTCAATAATAAAGTTATTAAAATGACATGTTTGAGCAATGAACACAAATTAGCTAACACCTTACACCTGGAATTTAAATATAAAATCAATTGACTGATGTTAGTCATATCCAGTGAAGACATTTTTGTTTTTTTATTCTGTGAATTGTTGAAACTATAAATAACAAGCACTTAAAATTCACCGCCGTTCATTCATCTAGTACAGCCTAAGGGTTGATAGATCATCAGGCCAGGTGTCCCCCATATCTTGCTCTTTCACCCTTTACCCCGGTCCGGCAACTGCTAACACCCTCTTTGTGCGCTGTGCTCCAGCCTTGCAGAGACAAAGCTTTCATGTTAAAACCTGGCCGTGATAGCCTTTTTCATGGGTCTTGAAGCAGCCATCTTGGATGTCGTGAAATGTGCAAATAAACTTGTTTCAAGAATTTTCAAATGTTTTGTTTACAATTAATGACACTACTGCTCTGGAAACAAATGGATTTAGCTCACCTCAGTGGCAAAATGTGTTGTATCAGCCTACATCATTATGAATAGAATTGTGTGTTGTGTTTTCCAGTTTACGTGCAGCCGGTGTGTTTGCCTCGGGACGATCATCAGTTTGAGGCAGGAAGTAAATGTTTCATCACTGGATGGGGACGAGATGCTGAGCAAGGTGAAACAACCTGAAGAGATTAATTTGTATCATCAGTGAGTTGTTATCTGAATCTGAATCACCAGTGCATGCCTGCCTGTCTGTCTGTCTGTCTGCCTGCCTGCATGCCTGTCTGTCTTTCTGCCTGCCTGCATATCTGTCTGCCTGTCCCTCCAGGTTTTCCAGCTGATGTTCTCCAAGAGGCCCAGGTTCCTCTGGTGAGCCAGGTTCAGTGTCAGGTTCAGTTACCAGAATACAACATCACATCCAGCATGATATGTGCTGGCTACGCTGTGGGAGGAGTCGACTCCTGCCAGGTACCAGACTGACCTTTACTTACCTGGACCGACCTGGACCTACCCGGACTGACCTGAACCAACCTGGACTGACCCGGAAAAACCTGGAATGACCTGGACTGATCTGGGGCCTCATTTATAAAAATTTACTTAGATTTATACTTGAACTAAGTCTTAGGATCATTTACGACGGTGTGCTTACGTTCAATTCATAAAAGACACTGAGCATAAAAACATGCCTACGCAGGTTCTAAGAAGCCCATCTGTAACTTACACACCTGTGATCTATAAATCTCAAATGAACTTAATTGACGCACCTGAACGCACCCTAACCCTAACCCTTCTAAAAGGTTCTCAATATCTTCCAATAACAGGACAGCCGTGGTTACTTTTTTCTGATTTGACAATATTTATAGAACATCGCATCCTGAAGAGTTTTAAAACTGGTTTGATATCAACAAGTTGTCATTAATCTGAAGTAAAACACAATTTATAATATTTGGTAATCGGCAAGTCAATAATCAACCCAACATTAAGATCAGTGATGTTGAAATGGAGAGAAATTTCTGGGCGTGATGATTGACCATCAATTATGTTGGAAATCACACATAAATAACGTCAAATAGAAAATATCTCAAATCATTGCAATACTCAATAAAACCAAACATGTCCTGAACCAGAATTCACTGTATACACTGTATTGTTCACTCATAAGTCCATACATGACTTACTGTGTGGAGGTTTGGGGAAACACATATAAAACAAACACGAATCCCATGTTCATGCTACAGAAAAGAGTCGTACAAATTGTAAAACGAACAGATTATTATGAAACAACAAATTAACTTTTTATTAAACTATACGCTTAAAATTCTAAGATCTAGTAAATTTCAAAATCATACAAATAATGTACACAGCATATAATAAGTTGCTTCCATATTGTGTTCAGAGGCTGTTCCAAGCTTGAGAGAGCCAGTATGAACCGGTCATTTCCTTGTTCTGTTTTCCAGTACACTTTATTACTTATTATTTATTTCTATGTACTGTATACATTCTGGAAAACTGTCAGAGAACCGAAATAAAATAAATTCTACTACTGTTTTTAATTAAAAACGCCTTGCATCTGGCGATTAATTCCTCACGTCTTTAATTGATCATTCATATCAAATTGTTCATAAACCCAATGCAACGTTCACCACAGACTTGGACGTATATGCGTCCCAAACTGCAATACTCCTACATAACCAGCAGGAAAATCACTTACGTCAAGTCTAGACTTTGCTTAGAGATAAGATCATTTCCACGTCAAAGTAAGGTTTTATAAATACCTACTTAGACGTGATTTTCTGCTTAAGTCAGACTTAAGATCAAAATTGATCGTAAGTCTGTTTTATAAATGAGGCCCCTTGAGTGGTCTTGTCTAGATTGGTCTGGTTTTGTTTAGTTCATTTTAGTTTTGTGAAGTTTTGTCTTCATTTATATTTAGTTAAGTGTAATTTAATTTAGTTGAAGTTAGTTTAGATTTGTTTAGCTTTGAGTGCAGTTTAGTCTTAAATTTGTCTAGTTTAGTTTAATTGTGTTTACTTTAGCTCTTAGTGCAGCCTAGTTTAATTTAGTCTGAAGTTAGTAACTGAGTTTATTTCAATCTTAAATAGGTCGTTATTTTTGCCCTAAAGTAGTCCCGTTTATCTCTGACTGCTCATGTATTGAAGGTTTAAAGTGTGTTGTTGTTGTTTCCAGGGTGACTCTGGAGGTCCATTGATGTGTGTGGAGGACGGTCACTGGATACTGACTGGTCAGTCAGTCAGTGATTTTGTATCTATGGTACCCATGGTTGCATTGTGATTGTGTTGACATGTATTTTTCTGAACGTATCTGCCATTGATGTATTGTTTTGAGACCATGGACCACGTTGGAAATAAGTGTTTTAAATACTTTAATGTGCTCTCCTCTAGCCAGTACTTGCATCTTATGATGTATTTTGTTTTACCCAAAATTAAAATAAATCAATCAATCTACACACACACACAGATACAAATAGTAGATTTTTGAATACATTCTGTGTTCTGATTGGTTCCCGGCAGGTGTGACGTCGTTTGGGATTGGCTGTGGGCGACCTCAGAGACCCGGAGTCTATGCCCGTGTCTCCTCCTTCAGCTCCTGGATCGCCAAGACCAGACACTCTTCCTTCACTTCCTCCTGACTGACCCTCATCTTCCTCCTGATTGACCCCCCTCTTCCTCCTTCACCTCCTCCTGACTGACCCACCTCATCCTCCTGATTGACCCTCCACTTTTCCTCCTCTTCCTCTTGACTGATCCTCCTTCACCTCTTCTTCCTCCTGACTGACCTTCCTCCTCCTTCTTAGTGAGTTAATTAAAGCCTGTCATTAGAGAACAGATATGAGTGGTTCATTTGAATTCCACATATTGCCCATATTTGTACAGTTTTTTCCTTGGCCCATCTGTTTTTGAGATTAACATTGGTAAGTTTAGTAACCTTGGTAACTTTGGCTAACAAACACCTGAAATGAGTCAGAGCTGTGGATCCAACTGACAGAGCTAGACAGGATTCAGAGGCTGAAAAAGTATTTAATTACATTTCATTATGTCATTTAGCAGATGCTTTTGTCCAAAGAGACTTACCAAACTGACTGTATATCACAGTCTTCATCAGCTAAGGCTTCAATAAGAATAAGTAGCATTAATTTCTGCAGTTAAAGAGACATTACATTTAGAATTAATGGGCAATTTGACAAGGATGGCCTTATAAATAAAAATATACCTGTGTTGCATCCTGCTGTATGTGCTGCAAGTGACCAAGCACCAACTTCTGAAAAACATGAAGTTGTGCCCCCAATGTAAATTATTTCTAAATAAATTATGTATTTGAAAATATATATTTAATAGAAGCTGACTCGAGATAAAAAGATGAGAAAAGTTAAGAAAGGCTAAAGATTGTAGTTTCTCTGGTTGGATGTTAAAGTCACCAAGAAGAATAAGTGGGGCCTCATTTATAAAACTGACTTACGATCAATTTTGATCTTAAGTATGACTTAAGCAGAAAACCACGTCTAAGTAGGTATTTATAAAACCTTACTGTGACGTGAAAATGAGCTTATCTCTAAGCAAAGTCTTGACTTGACGCAAGTGATTTTCCTCCTGGTTATCTAGGGGTATTGCAGTTTGCATATACGTCCAAGTCTGTGGTGAACGTTGCATTAGTTTTATGAACAATTTGATAGGAATTACCAATTAAAGGTGTGAGGAATTAATTGCCAGATGCAAGGCGTTTTCAATTAAAAACTAGTAGTTTTTATTTTTATTTTGGTTCTCTTTGACAGTTTTCTCGAATGTATACAGTACATAGAAATACATAATAAGCAATAAAGTGTCAGTGTAATGTAAAACAGAACAAGGAAATGACAAGTTCATACTGGCTCTCTTGAGCTTGGAACAGCCTCTGAACACAATGTGGAAGCAACTTATTCCATGTCCTCCCCTAAGTTGTACTGAGATCTGCACCCTTGTGTTGCAGGAAAAAACCAGCAATCAGCTGTTTACATGATAGAGTAGCATGATTTTAACCTGAAACTGTTAGTGTTTACTTCAATTTCTTGGATAGAAACTCTACATGGTGTTTGAAATTAAATAATGAAGTATTTTTCGATCTAATAGGGCTTGTTGCAAAGAGTTAAAATCTGACTAATTTCGTAAAAGCAGATTTGCAGAGGGAGCCCATGAATGCAGGACCTTATCATCAGCATACAGATTGTACATATTGTCATTAATATGAGCACAGATATTAACATAAATAAGAAAAATCAGAGGACCAAGGATTGATCCTTGGGGAACATTTTGTGAGAACAATTGGGTCAGACCGATCATTACCATGCCTTGCAATTTGTGTTCAAGCAGAAAAATGTATCTCAAACCATTTAACTGCTTTGCTTTCAAAGCAAATGCTTTGCAAGGTGTAAATTAGTAAAGAATGGGCCACAGTATCAGTGTGTAGTTCTATTTATAGACTGGTAAGGTCTATAAACAGGGCTACATACCGATACTAACACAGGTGTGTTCTATTGCTCCCTGTAGGGAAATACCATTACATTCTGCATGGTACATGCTGACGGAACTTGTTTGTTCTGCAAATATGATGTATGCCAAGTTTCAACTGAGTTGGACTAACGGCCAAAGAGTTATTGCCTTTTAGCGTTATAAGATTTCTATAGCACCACCCATTGGTGAAATGCCACCACATTTAGCATGTTAAACCAACACATCTGGCATGAAGATTTCTATTGGTTGTTTGTCATGACCAGATGTATCTTTTAACATCCATTACAAGTAAATGTTAGCAATAGAGCCCTACATTTTAAATGTTAGATATTTGAGTTGTAAATATAGTGCCCTCATGGCTGATTCCTCCCAAATTTTACATAGTACTTCAAGGTATATAGTTGCACATACACATCAAATTGTCTGCTGCTAACCTTGCCTAATCAATGCTGAAATCTGATTGGCTGGTGGCGGCCATATTTTTTACTACATCCTGTTACATCTCAGGGGAAGGCGGACCCAAATGCAGGACACAGACACAGGGAATGAAGTAAAATAATCTGGTGCTTTATTGCAGTGAACAGGCAGAGGAATGTAGGAGAGGATACCCAGAGTCCGGAGAGAGGCAGGATGGTTAGGTGTCCAGACTGAACAGAGGATATGGCTCAGCCAAGGCCGTGATACATCCTGTAGGACTACAGTATGATTACATCCTGTCAAACCTAGTTGGGCATTTGTACAAAGAAGATGTGTGCAAATTTTCAAGTGAATCAGTAATGGCCAATGAGTTATTGCCATTTGAAGTTACAATATTGTTAGAGTGCATTGTAACTCAGAGTCAATACCTGACCAGCTCTGTTTTGACTGGAAGACAAACTGTTTCTTCAGTGCTGTAGGCTTGTTAGACTTCACTGTCTGAGCGCTTTATGTACTTTCCAGGGCCCTCATTTATCAAGCGTGCGTACGTGTACTCCAGGCGTACGATCACTTCTACGCAATGTGTGGAATTTATCAACTTGTACTTGTATTTCAGAATGTACTTATATTTAAGCACAGGTCTGACTGTGCGTACGCACAGCATCCAGTGGTAGAATAGGGAAACTGCAAATGGAATGCATTACAGTGAGTGAATGCAACAACATGCATCCAACAATTTTGACATCTACATGTGATGTATATATATTTGTAATTAATTAAGGCTACTTAGAAACAGCCATGTAGCGCTGGCTAATTGGTGTGAACATATATTAAAGACATCTGTGACAGGTGTTTCTAAATGAGTGCTCATCTTGTATTACTGGAAGGTGTGGCACACCGTGCGCTCCGCAGGGAGCATCTTCAGAGACCGCTGATCTATCTGCTGAAAGCACAGAGCGGCTTGTAAGTAGATACCGCAAAACAGATTTTGCTTGATTTATGACATGATTTAGTTCCTATGTTGGAGTGACAAACTAACCACACTAAAAGCGATTACTGCGCACATCCAAGTCCTGTCCACCCTGGTGGTTTTTGGCCACCGGCACGTTCCAGCGTGAGATAGGAGATAGATCGGGCATTCCTAACCCTCAATGGGCAGGATTATGCAGCAGTGTTGGATGCCATAATTTATCTGAGCCCGAACCCGAACTACATCCAGTCCCCTTACACAATTCCACAACAAGCCGAGATCCAGCGGGAATTTCATTTCATTACGTGACATTAGATTGCATTTAGCAGACGCTTTTATCCAAAGTGATTTACATACCATCATATACCATAGGCATACCACATATACATACTACATCATATACTAATTCAATCATATACCATACTACTCACGCGTGTCTTTGGACTGTGGGAGGAAACCCACTGCAATTTCACGGCATCGCTGGATGTCAAAATATAACAGGCGCAATAGACTGAACCAACAGAAAGGTATTTCATTCTGTTAATTCATCATTCAGTGATGTAGTGGCAAATAAAAAGGTGGGTAAACTATGACCTCCAGTCGGTGATCATCATAAAGCAAACAACAACCAACAGCCTGTACAAAAGTCAATCAGGTCCGCCTCTATTTCTGTTGCAGAATAGTTTATTTTCTTCGGTCTTGTGACAATATCCCAGTGAGAGAAAAAGCCATATGCACGTGGCTTTTAAACTGATGTTTTGTTACCATATATGGTTGATTAGGGGCGTTTATGTGTGCAAATTATCACGAACATGCACGAGCATGGTGGTTTAGAACATGTGGGATTTATCAACGTTGGTGTGTGTACAACCTGCCTGCGGCTATTTGATAAATACTGATTTTTTGGTACTTAAACACGTTCTACATTTTGTTCGAAGGATAACATTTAGAATGTTTTGTATGCACTGTTGATAAATGAGGGCCCTGGTGAGCTACTGATGGTGTCTTTAAGTTTGTGGAAAAATAACAGATTGGATGTTTGTCCTTGTTGAGATCAGGAACTGAGGGAAAGATAGAGTTGAATTTGAAACTAACCCTAACCTCATAACACCTTCAACACAAAAAACACCAACCGGGAAGTAGATGGATTAAGCTAACATTTATTTTTATCAAATGAGAATAGTAAACCACCAGAATAGTCACCACAGCACCCCTGGTGGTTGAGAAAGGCTAGACTTCTCCACAGGGAATTAGATTAATTAAATTACATTACCGTAATTAAATTATATTATAGAGTAACAGTGAATCACAAAGGGATTATTTTCACATAGGAAAACAACCTTACTATATTGATTGGACTTCATCAGTGCTGTTAAAAGGAAACGTTTTTACTAAGTGTTATTGCAGTGAACTCAATTGTAGCTTAGTTTAGAAGGGAATTTGAATAAAATGATCTAGTCTTCGATGTAATGTTTTCATCTTAATTAAAAAAACGTTACATAATGTACTTACAAGAGTTTAACAACACAGTTTTAATGAAGCCATTGGAATGGTGTGTTACACCGTTAAGTACATTATGTATTGTGGGGTATTGTGTTGTGTACTTACAATACTTTTCCATAGGTTAATACACAGGTTAATACACTGGAATAAGGTAAAGTAAAGTGTTTCCCAATGTGTTACCTCTCATTTGTTTTGATTATATGTGGGTCACTAAAGAAAAACGAATATTCTCTTGTTTTGAAAAATGAACCGAATTTTAGGTTGCAGTTTACATAATCTATCAGCAGAGTTGGAAAAGTTAATGATCTTATATATGATTATATTTTTGTTTGGACTAAATGAGAACACACTGTGAAACCATTTAGCCCAGTTCTGCCAAACATCTGAACAAGATTACTTTCAGAATGTACCTTTGTTACCTTTACTTTCATTAAAATGCTTTATACTTTCATTACAGATTGCTAACTACATTATATTATAATAAATTACATTCCTGTAATTTAATAATCTAGTGTGTTTGCTCTCAGCAACATTTATTAGCCACAAAATCATTACATTTGTAGTTAAACATATGAGTTATTTGTTATATGAAAGTTATATTAAATGTTATTGTCTGTTATTAACAACTGTTATAAGTTGTGAAGATTTATCAAAGTTTGTCTCAGATGGAACCTGACCAGATTCTGCCAGTAACAGATTACAATTACTTTTATTCTATTAGATTATAGAAATCCAATTACATGCAATCTGTTATTCCCTTTTTGCCATTATTAGATAGTTGGAAGTGGAGAGAGACAGGAGTGACTGGGAGAGACAGGGGGATGACATGCGACGAAGGTCCTGGGCCAGATTCTAACCCGTACATGGTATGCACCTTAGACCACTGAGCCACCAGGACTCCCCGTTATTCCTTCATTTTATTTGATTCTCGTTAGTAACTGTAACAGATTACAGTTAATTGTTTTTGTAATGAGACTACAGTAATCCATTATATGTAATCCGTTAGTCCCCAATTTTGTCCATTTGATTGGCTGAATGTCAGTTCAGGACATCATTGGCAATAACAGGAAATATTGGCTTTGTTTGGCTTCTCCCGATACCCCTGTTTCCTATGAGTTATTTTTCACATGGTGGCATTTCTGATTGGTTAGAGGGCATTGAGGCCAGTCTCTTCTCCTTCCTTTGTCTCTTTCAAAGCCATGCCTTCCTTTGAGACCACACCCCCCTGACAAGCCACGTCCTCATCAGAAACTACACGCTCCTTCAGGGCCATGCCCTCCATCTGCAGCTGCAGGGCTGATCTACTACCAGACCTGCAGAGAGACAGACAGAAAAAATGTTAACACTGGTTGCACACTTTTAAAGCCTCCCAGTAGGGTGATGATGCACCAAAACAGAAAGCCACAATCTGACCAGTAAGTATTGCACTAAATCAACATACATTTCCTTAGTTGACATGTCAAGATTCGTCATGAGAAAGCGAAATAGATTTTCACCTCTGGTGTTTTATTGTCACAATTGAAAGGTCTTTAAAGAAGATTAATTATGCTAGGGCTAATTAAACAGCATTCCTGGTTTATATTTATGTATTCAATTACAGCAGTAAACTGCACCCTTGCCGGTATCACCTGTGACCGTGAAGGTACCAAACGCCCTTAAATGAGCACACCCAGTATGAGCACACCCTTCCTCTCCGATGTCAGGCAGGAAGATGTCGAAAGAGCACCGACAGTTAAAACCTAGTTAGCTTGTAGCTTAGGGTTGGTATCAGCTCATATAATGTAGAATTTTCACACCACTACAGGAAACTCATCTTCTTCAACACAATTTACCTGTGGAGTTCCTCATGGTTCAATTTTAGGCTCCATCAGGTTTACCATTTACATGATCCCCCATTGCAATGCCGACATTACACATACTATACACCTGTATATAATACCATAATTCACATTTGTTCATACTTTTATTCATATATTTCCAATTAATACATTCTAGTGTTGTAATTGTCAGTTGTGTTATTTTTAATATCCCCAATTTGCTCTATTCTTTTTTATTAGTTTTATTTATATTCTATTTTTCTTTTATTTGCTGTTGCACATCACTGAAGCTTCATGTCATCTTAGCTTATATGTCACCCAGTGACTGGCTCTCAAGTGATACGGTCTCAGAGATATCAAATGTTGGATGTCTCTTTGGCTAAATGAAAATTACAAACTGTTTCAGTTATTATTTTAGTTCATTATTTCCCCCCCCCGAACACCTTTGATCTGATTCATAATGAACAAGGCCAGCAGTGCTAAATTATTTCAGCGAGGAATGCAAACGATTCTAACACTATGAGCTCACATTAGCTTGTGGCTAAGAATACTGACAATGCTAAGCTCACCATTTCTCTTCCACATCCTCGATGGTGTCGGGTAGCGGCACGTCAAGTGTCTCCGGCAGGAAGCAGGCGAAGCCCGCTGCAACAACAGCTGCCCCCCCATACACCACTTTGGGCAATGCTGGGAGTACCTAGGAAATGGAGTCCATCATTATTATTATTATTGATGATGTTGTTATTGTTTGTGTAGTCATAGTAGTAATAGACTAGACATAGACTAATACTAATATCTGAAAATAACAGCACATGCATAATAATACAAATAATTGCAAGATACAATTATGGTGACAGTTCATTTGTTAGTTAGTTGGTTAGTGATAGTGAGAGTAGTGATAGTGAGTCAGTCAGTTAGTTAGTCAGTTGGTTAGTGATTGTCAAAGTAGTGCTTGTGAGTGAGTCAGTTAGTTAGGTAGTTGATTATTAGTTGGTTAGTGATGGTCAGTTACTTAGTCAGTTAGTTGATAAGTGATGGTGAGAGTAGTGATAGTGAGTCAGTTAGTTAGTCAGTTAGTCATGGACAGATTAGTGATAGTGAGCAGTGTTGTGCAAGTTCACACCTCACAAGAGCTAGCTCAAAGTTCAGTTCACACAGATTAAAATGAACTTGTTCACGTTTGAAATTTCACACGTTTCAACGTTCACAATTTTGAACTAAGTTCACAGTCCCTCAAAATTAACTACTTCACGTTAATTTCTTGTTTATTTTTAAATTCTATTCTATTCTTTTTCAGTAGAACCTCCACCTACCCATCCACCCCAGCCCCCAATCATTGCCTCTGCCCACTTCCCAAACTAAATGAATTACTGTATATACTATAGAATCTAGGGGTGGGAATCGGTAGTGATGTCACGATTCGATGCGATTTCGATTCTTAGGGTCACGATTCGATTTCAGAATCGATTTTCGATTCCAGACGATTATCGATTCGATTTTCAATGACTTATCCACCATTTGACTACAGTAACCCATTAAATACACCCCAAGCGCAAAATGATGGCACCATGATTAAAAAACACTGAGTCAGCTGAATGTACTTTAACTTCTCTTTTATTGTGTAAAGCACTGCTGCTTGTATTTAATTTGTCATGATGTCAGTTTGTCAGTAAAAACTAAATCTAAACCAAATATCCAATGTACTGATACATGTAAGACCAGTTTCATAGACAGAGATCTTTGTGTCTTTTTTTTGCTGTGGGTGATATTTTACATTCTTCTCCACAGTGGAAATTGAACCTTGCTCTGGCAGTCTTAGTGCCTTGCTCTAACAATTGAGCTACATTGGATCACATAAAGTGAACTTCATTTATAAATAAACCAGAAGGCACTCTGGGAGCAAAAACCTCCACTGAACAATTCTCCAACTTGCTGTTACAACTACAAACATCACTCTTATCACTTAATGGCAACATCAAATTAGTATTGATATATTGTGTAATGCTATCTTGGCAACTTAACTAAATGTAAGGTTTAACTAATTTAGAACTTAATCATTCAGAACA
>OMOT01090537.1:2797-14472 GCA_900312575.1 Acanthochaenus luetkenii | reverse complement strand
AAATAAGCACCTGTCAAACACCTGTAATAAATGCCTGGTCCAAAAAATATGAACCATATATAGGCAGTTAGGTGATGAAACAACATCAGAGTATGCCTCACACAACCATCATTTTACTGAAGCATGCATTTGTATTGTGTAGTTCATATGGCCATATGTGCTTTTAGCAGATAAATACCATATTTTTTAAAGCTTTGGAATTTCAATTCCAACTGTAGATAATATAAAAGCCCATCTCTAAGCAAATCAATATCCGGGAAACTATTCGATGTGTTATGATTTTTAATAATGATACCTTTCCAAAAGTTTTGTCAGCAGAATTTGTCTATTCTTGTCAGTATCATGCAATATGACTCTGTTGGGTGGACTGTGCACCCAAGTGATCATTTCCCCTTTTTACGTCCACAATTTCTTTTGACACAGGATGTAACTTTATTGCTCAATTTAAAACTGTGGGTTGGGAAAGCTGTCCCTGAAACTTGACAATGGATCTGACCTTTCAGCAGGGATACCAAGTATCTGCTGAGACAGCACTTGTCAATGGTGTCAGAGGAATAGAGTGGTCGCTGGAAAGATTTAAAGGCAAAATTGATCAGTACACTGTATTAGTCGACCGTACACCATGTTGACTGGGGAAAACTTTAGGGTTCCCAAACTCTTTTCCTGTGAAAGGATGGCCAAGTAGAGACACTGTAGACCACAGCTTCCTAGGTGATAAAGATTATTGTCGTGTCTGTACCGTAGGTGGAGAGAATGAAACCTCTGACCAGAATAGTCCTTTTAATACATTCTTTCATTGTGCTAACCCCCACTGAATGAAGTCAGCGTAAAATTGTGACAATCCTAATTTCAAAGGACTTGGTTTGGAGATGACAGCCAAATCAATGCACCATGTTAAAGCCCAACATCATTAAAGAGGAAGTTCACCCTAAAACAGAATAGACCTATGTTTTTCACTGGATTCTTTAGTTTTTAGTTTTTGAACATTAACCAACATTTATTTGGATGTCAAATCTAAAAAACACATTCTGGGAGTCCACAACCTCATTGTCCTTTGAGACGTGCTTGTGATAAAGGGCTATATAAATAAATGAACTTGAACTTGATCAGCCTCACACCCATTGTCAGTGGAGCAGCTCCAACGTGTGTCCCTTCATAACATCATAGGACTCATTCACACAAACTGCTATATTCCCAATGAAGAGCATGCATATAGTAGTTGTTGTCATATCTCCACAATGTCAACCTTTGAGGAACTAAGAAAACAGCCTTGTGTGTAGCTTGACAGCAATGCATTTGAGAGTTTATCTAATTGGTTTTTAAAAAAGGTTTCCAAAACCTAAAGGTTGTATAATTTTCTCAACCCATAGAAGGCCATGTAATCCTTCGATTGAAGATAAAACTGGAAAATAATTGTATCATACTTTCAATAACATGCATGCAATGGTTTTAATATAGTGCAATCTGAGTTTTTTAAGTTTTTTAGTTTCCTAGTTTCTGTGCTGACATAGTAATGCCTTGTAATTGTCCCAATGGTGTCAACTTGGGGACTCTCCTACTAGACAAATCTGGATAGTGATCCACCCAGAGGGATCCTCTTGCCAGCATTAATACCTACTAAAAAAATGGACTGAAGAATTTCATAATAAAATGTTAAGGGGAAGTATTGGGCAAATGTATGAAACTTGTCTATGAAGAAGTCTTTCTTTATAAACATGTATTGACACGGTCATAATTATCCTACTGTGCTCATTATGATCTAGATTGATAAATATTTAGTTAAAATAACAAATAACTCACACTTATAACCCATTTTTCCTATATACCTTCCCTTAATTGCAAGGATTTGTTACCTGTTAAATCTAACCCCAATTCGTATAGAACTGGGGGAAGCTAACATCTAAAATCCTCATTAGTATAGCAGGAACATCTGCTCTTGGCACATAAAAACAACCCCATAAAACATTTTGACAGCTAAACACAAGTGCTGCAATTGCATTTTGGAGCATTTTGGGTTTTGCACTTCCAGAGCATAGATTAAGAAGTTTCATAAGAAATCAGTTACTGCTGAGGCTGAGGGAGGATAACACGGAGCATGAACAGCAATTCTCCAATTATTTCCCCTCCAAGCCTGAAACGAGTAGTTTAGTCTCTGACCCTGGGACCCAATCTAATAAAATAATATTGCTACTTGTCATGTGGGTATCAACCGGGACAAAACCAACCACGCACTTTGTTTCCTGACCCTATCGTTTCAGAAGCGAAGGGTGTAGTGGACGGCTCCCTGAATAGACTATTCACGCTGCCGTTACCATGGATTCAGAGACCCAGGAAACACGAGACACAGTCGCTCACAGAGAAGCCATGTGTGTCATGATAAAAGAAGTGGCCTTCGGACTCTCTGCGAGGATGTCACAGGCAGAGATTAGCCTCAGGCGCCATGTAAACGAAGGGCGGCGCTGGTAGCTCTGCAGCCTTTGCCCTTGTCATTTCCTATAGCCACTCCAATATGATGCCTCCTTCCCCATTTACTGTAGCTCAACCACTGCAGCACCAGGATGAGTCAAGTGAGCACTGCAACCGTGCCTGGTCTGCAGTGTGTGTAGCAATTGAGATGAGGCTTACAAAAAGGTAACTGTGTCCCTTACAGATCTGTGGCCGTTAGGACTCTCTGCTTTTGGCAAGGTTTTAGGAACAGATGGGAGCTCCGTGTCTTCCTGCGGCTGGGAGGATTTAGTCAATGATAAAAAAAAAAAAACAGAGCGAGAGGGACTGACCGGGATCCGGAACACTCTCTATGACTCTTCACTCTCTCTCTTTCTCTCTCTCTCTCTCTCTCTCTCTCTCTCTCTCTCTCTCTGAATAAGTGTGAATAAATGATGTGTTATTGGTCCTCCGTGGCCTTGGCTTGCTGTATACAGTGATGCCTCAGTTGTATTGAGGTGGCAATAACACACTTTCTGAGTAATATAAACCTTGTCTCATTTTGCCGGTTCGGGTTCATTGAGTCATGTGAGGATGGTAATGCCACATCTATTGACTGTCAATTTTCAACCAGCATTAAGCATTAAGGGACGGTTGCTGCCTTTGATGTGAAACTGGAATACATGGTTCTCTAATGCTAAATGAAAAGGACTCATACAGGCAACATTATTCTTGGACAAATCACCATTTGCATGCCCTTTTCACATTCCTCTTCCAAGACATGCATTGTAGCCTAACCTTTGAACAACAGTACAGGAGAAGTTACTAATTGACTGTGCGCGGACATGTTAATTTCACTGGTACTCTTTGCTCCCTGCAAGCATGCAGAGGAATAGTTAAGAGACACTAGTATGACACTGGTTACACACACCACTCTAATGGGCTACCAATAAAGTCAAATCATTATGGTTTTAAGACCTGGCTTGTGCACTGCTCAGTCAAGGTTTATACCTATCCTTCATTGTGTTTAACTGGTTAAAGTGTCTTTGTCCATTTGCACATTGCTTGTGAACCAGCTCTCTTCATTGTGCAGGAAAAATAGCCCTCAGGACCTATAGTATAATTATGTGAGATGCAAGGTCCTTTTTTAATATAAAGGTGATCTTTTTCTAACATGATGATGGATTTCCCCCCCCAATGTTAGCTGATAAATATCGCTTATTATGTTTTAAATTGAGTTGAAGGATGACATGCTCCTCTATGGGTTGAGACAACAACAAAAACATCCCATTGCAGCCCTCAAGTACAGTACGAAATATCGTAATTCAAACCTGAGCGCAAAGGAACGGCCAAACAAAGTGGTAAATAGTGGTAATAGGTAAAAAATAACATGGAACATATGGAAACAATATGATACACATGTTGTCGAGATGTAACTTTTAGGGGGGCGGAGAGCATTCAATCAATCAAGTTGTATTTATATAGCCCTTTCATACAAGCATGTCTCAAAGGGCTTTACATTGCATCATTTACGTAACACATCACATCATATACTACACTACACACAAACACATATATTTGCATGTCTTTGACTGTGGGAGGAAACCGGAGCACCTGGAGGAAACCCACGCGAACACGGGGAGAACATGCAAACTCCACACAGAAAGGGCCAGGCGAGATTTGAACCCACGACCTTCTTGCTGTGAGGCGACAGTCAACGTCAACAAATAATGGTTCAAAAGAGGCACAACTTTTGGCAAACGAATTAATTAAAAAAACAGTGACTTGTATCGGTGAATTTCTAAAATAAAACATCAGCCATAAAAAGCTGCTGTTGTCAAGGGGTTCATTTTATTATCATTAAGACCAAAAGCAATAGGAATAATTGGAGCTTACAAGGAGCGCGTGAAGGCAGCAGAGGAACTAAAATTGGAGGGAATTTTGGCGCGTGTAGCTGTCCAAGGTCCTGGAAAAGACCTTCCGGCCGCTCTTTAGCTAAATCAAATGTTCAGTTCGCTAACACGCAGTAACGAATATATGTGACGACAACACATTTGTTCCGTGCAGCCAGTCAAGGCGAAGACAGTTTGAATTCGGATGCTAACCAAAGGCAGCAATTAGCAACTAGCAAACGCAGTCTTAGCCGGCCCGTCAGGTACCTTAACGCTAGCTAATGTTCGTACAGTGACGTTAATTAGCTTGCTGCTTGTTCGCTAAGTTAGCTACGCGAGGCAACTGGGTCACATTCATGTACGGTCTCTTAACTTAACGTTAGCTAGCCGACACACTCTTCCGAGCTGATTTCGATAGCTGTCGTCTGTTTAAAGCGAGTTAAGTAAAGTATTAACCAGTTTGTAAAGGCGGTTTTTTTTATTTTGCGGCATTTATTCATGTATTTATCAAATACTAGATTGGGTGAACTAAGCTTCCTTCGGTCTGCAACCGAGATGAGGAGAAATGAAAACCAGCCAGCTAGGCTAACAGCAGGTTTGTTAAAAAGTCATTTTGCATGTTTGCCTTTTCCATTTCTACATACATTGTAGATAAAATGCAGCTAACGTTAACTCTGGTGTCAGTCTTTTGTCTTCCAACAATCTTCAGGCTCTATAATAGTATTATAACTGTGTATTTAGGGACGTAAACATCGGGGTTATACTTGTCGTGGAGGGAAATGAGAAATGTATCTAATGAAGTTCAAAGAGGGGAATGAAAGTTAAAATGATTGATATGATTGAACATTTTCTCTAGTGGTACCAATTAGCTTGTTGTGGTGGCGCACCATATCCAATAGATTAGGAAACACTGTATTATGAAAGGAAAGGACTGTCATGTGTCTCTCCGCCGTCTCTACCAGGCTGCGTCTCTGTGCCACTCTTTAACCAGAAGAAAAGAAGCAGAATACCTCTGACATCTATTCCCTCGGAGAATGAATTCTTTTCCCGCAACGAATACATGCCAGCCACCAGCTCAGCTTCATCTAACAACGCAGCAGGTGAAATATTCAATCAAGCTATATTTATTTCAGTCACTAGGTGGCAGTGCACACAAAGCAACAATAAATGTAGATGAAGTAATCGCTCCAGTGATTATTTGAGATCACTCTTCCTCCATATTAAATGACCTCCAACAATGTCTATTCCTTACACAAGGCTTCTGGATGTATGTATAATCTTGTTCTTGAATGTTTCATGCCGTTCAGCCCGCCACCATTGCTTGAAACCACAATCTCTTACAGCCTAGACCATTCTAAAATCAAGGATAATATTGTACCTCATCCAACCCTCTCCATGGATTCAGAGATCTCCTCCTTCACAGCCTCACTGTGTTGTAGAAGTGCAATCTACGAATGTGGGAAATGTTGCAAATTCAAATCACATTGTTTAGCTTTGCCAAACTTCTTATTATATGAAACAATTATTGCTTAATTAAGACAGTGATATTGTATTTGGCAGATATGTAATGTGTGGTTTATGGAAAATACAATTTGAAGCTTGTTTTCAGTATTAGAAAAATGTTAAACTTTCTCATTTTAGTTTTTAGCGGTATGAGCTTCAAACTTGGTATGAATGCATTCAAAGGGGAATTTATGTTGATATGTTTTCATGTTTTGACCAATCTCAATCTTAAAAAGACATGTACACCGAACAAACCCACCAATCTGGATATTATTAGAGCTTGTTTCATGAAAAATATTGTGAACGTTTTTCAAATATCCAATATGGTGGCCATATAACCTATATTTATAAATCTACTTATTGTTGTTTTTGACCCCTGATGGGGATTTGATACTAAAGGCATTACAGTTTGTCCAGTCATCTTTCCAGTCAAATGTTTATCAGGGTCCAGACACCATGTTTCTCAAACCGTTTTGAAATCAACTTGTAGGAAAAGCCACAAATGAGAAACATTGATATTGCTGTATCTAGCAGACCAAGTGTTATGAAATGGGATACACAAAAGCTCCACTTCCAAGTACTATTTGGAGTTTGGTTATGAGGTGCATGTGGGCCTCCCATATCATTTACTTGCCTATAACTCAAAGACAATTTAAACTGTACACCATGAAACCTGGTGGATGATAAACATGTCTAGTTTGTGCATACATACCAACTTTCATTCAGTCCAAACAGATTTGGCCAGAGCTTGGCTTTGTATAGCCAATCACAGTGAAGCTAATACAAAGATGGATGTGGATAGGAATACTGGGCTACCAGGATGGTGCTATGCAGTGTCATGTGAAGATGGTTTGAAATAACACCTTGAGAGGCTCTATATTGCACCAAAAGCGATTCCCCTGCTTTTACAGACTGTAGAACCATTACCCGCTATTCTTAAGTACTGTTCCATCTGAGAGTGTACCTTTCCTCAGGTACATATGGATGTTACCAGGCCTCAGGTCCCGCTGACCGTGCCAGCACTCCTCAGAGCCACCAGTGGAACAGACAGGGTAACCCACAGTCTAATCAGCCCCAACAGTATGGCAGCAACAGACCTGCCCCGGGACCTGCCCCTACAATGATAGCCTATGCACCCCAACCACATCCATACAAAGTTGGAAATGCAAGGTATACTGGATTTTACGTTAGTATGGCAATCAGTGTTTTGACCAGTTTGTCATGATTCATGTCAACATTTTTGAGTTTTCAAGGAATGTCACAATGTCCAGAATTGACTTTTTGGCTCATCTGCCTAGGGCTGGTAAATTTAAAAAATGACCTGCCAAGAATAATTTTTACTGACCAAAATGATAGTAATAAGAGACACACACACACACACACACACTGTTGAATGTTTTTCCATATTTGGATGTTAATCCTCAAATAACAGGCTAGTTAACCATCCAGGCAGCTGAGAAACAAGGAAAGGTTTGGACGCTACTGCTATGTGTAGAGCCAGCGTAACAGGAAGCCAATCAGGAGCCTTTGATACAGAGTTATTGTTTTTCTTTGATTTGATTTGCTCACAGTGAGAGTGGCCAGTGGCCAGCAGGGACAGAACACACAAAGATCAAAGACTATATAACAAGACATTCAAATGTTATCGTCTCAAAAATGTACTGGCCAGTGAGGTGGGTGACCCTTATTGATTTATCTGCCAAAGTTAAATTGTACCGTGCTTGGTTGGTGTTAATTTTGGACCCTGATATGTTAAAATAGGAGATTGATGTTTTTTTCAGTTCTCAGATGGGACAACCCAACAACCCAGTGATACAACAGGACTCCAGATCCAATGTTTACTCCAGACAGAACAATTATCAAGACCCCTACAACAGTGAGAGTACACAAAGCAAGCCTGCACCCCGTAGTGGTTTCTCTCAAATGGGTCAGCAGTCAGCTTACAGACAGGCCAGTCCCCTGAAGCACCAGTATTCTCAACAGTCTAGGCCTCCGCCGCCTCCTCCTCTCCCACCACCCAGCATGTCTTCTGCTCCTGCAGCCCAGCCACAAAACACCTCCTGGAAATCTAAATGCACTAACAACTCTGGGCCACAGAGAAACAGGAGCACATATCACACTGTGCCCCAAACTCAAGCTCAGGTAAGAAAATGTTCAAAATATGTGGAAATTGTACAATTATATTACTATTTTCATATAATTGTAAGTCAAGAATGTATGGAACTGTATGGAAATTGTACAATTACTTGCACATGTAATGTTAATTATACTTAATTATGTTTTATAATACTGTGCAGTCATGATCAGTGCAGCATTTTGTATTCTTTGTTTCTTGTGCTTAACAGACACCACCGGCATTTCAGGTCAAGCCGGCCATTGAGAACTCACTGAGGATCCTGACTGCAGTTATTGACGGCATGAGACACTGGAGCCACTTCAAAGACAAAGTCCCATTCTTATTTGAGATATTTGGTCAGTTGTTTATGAGTTGCCGTGTGTAATATGTACTGTTTTGTATCTTTACACACTATTATTCTGACCGTGCTCTTCCTTCAGCTACTCTGGACTCTGCGGTCACATTGGGCTCCCATGGAGCCAAGAACTTCCTCATGAGAGATGGGAAGGAGGTTGTGCAGTGTGTCTTCTATGAAAATGTGAGTAAGGAAAAAACACTTCCTCTTAAGAAGGACATTTTAATGAAGCAGGCCATACGTGTCTTGAGTTTATCAAAGGACAACATGACATTGCTCTTAACTTGCTTTAAACCTCCTCAACTTCCTCAGTGGTCCCTTGTGTTGTTGGTAACATGGTAAGGGAGATGAGTCTCTTCATTTGGATTAGAACGATGTATCTGGCTGATATTGGCCTTTAATTAATAAATAGGATTGCATATGAATGTTATTATTATTGGGGTTTCAATTTACATTTTCTGTGGTGGTCTAAGTACTGTTTCAGAGGCTTTTCCACCCTGCCAAGAATAAAAGTCTGGGGGAAACATTGAATACTTGTAATTTTTAGATTAAATATATTGAATACTGGCACAAAATATCAGCAATCAGCAGCTTCAATCCCCCCCAAATATTGGTATTGGAATCTGCCTTCAAAATCCCGTATTGGTCAAACCCTATTTTCCATGTCTTCTTCCTATCCTGTACAGCATGTGACCAAGTTCTACTTCTCATCCAACAGGAGCAGGAACTGCCCCGTCTGATCCGTGGGCAGGTCCACCGCTGCGTGGGCAACTATGACCGCAACAGGGATATCCTCGTGTGTGTGTCGGTCAGGCCCGGCCTGCCTTCAGAGCAGAGGAACGCCCAGGAGGCTGTCAAAGCATGTGATGTAGAGATGAGGGCACTGGTCAAATCACTCAGAGAAGTCTGAACATGAATAGCTGTCTTGAGCAGTAAGAAGATTCATAGGAAAGACGTACAACAATGTATGATGAGGGTATTTATTGTTATACAGTGTTGGATGATTCTTGTTATGGGTATGCGTCCTACTAATTTTAAACAGTGTTGAAGTTATTAATACAATTTCTGACCTGTAAGGGGCGCCATTGCCATTTGTCGTTTCTTGTATATGACAAAGTATGTTTGTGTTTTACAGTTCAAAATTTTTTGGGTTACAGAGTTACAGGTTCTGGCTCAGATGTTTATGTATTTATTTGTGAAAATTAAAAAAAAAGTTATAACAGAACAAGATGTTTGATTTACTCAACAAAAAACAAGATGTCTCTTCATCAGTTATGAAATATTTTAATGCAAAGAAAATTCACAGAACAGCAAACATTGTTAAGAGGTTAATTCAGGTAAAGCAAACACAATGAGGTAATATCTCAAAATATATCTTTGAAAAACGGGGCAGTTTAGGATGACATGAGATCACATACAGATATGTTTATTTACAGTCAAACATCACAATGGAAAAAACAATACTTCTACTCTACAGAGTTTCACCAGTGCTGAGACTTGACACACAATGGTTTAACAAATATGGGAATATGTCCAGTGCAGTAATGCCAGTCATTCCCACAGTCAAGGTCCAATACAATACCAAACTTTCCTTCCTCACTTGCTTTCAAAAACATATGGCAACATAATTACAGTAATTTTCAATGTCAGAACATTTCATTATGGCAACCTACATTTTGGCAATATTTAACGTTCAAAACATTTGCTAAATCCAACATATTATCTGAGACTAATACGCATATAAACACTCACTAGAAAAGGGAGTAGATTGATGAGATTGGCAGTATACTGGGACAGTATGTAGGGAAGAACACATTTTGTCCTTGGAACATGACAGGAACGGTGCCAACTCTTAAAAGGAGAAGTGGGTTGACAAAAACACACTAACACATTAGCTTATCTCAAGAGCAAATTATTTTGTAGCAATGTTTCACACATAATGTGAATAACGTGTCAGCTCAACAGAGATAACCAAAGGCAAAGTTTAATTTGTACAGCTCCCAGCTCTGCCATTCAAATTCTAAATCACATAAGACAGGGTTGCCAGGAATTAAACCGATGTCACAACCTTTTAATATGGGGATTCAAGTGATTTACCTCTTCTGGATAATTGGCAAAACGTGTCGGGGCATAATTGAACATAAGTATACTGCTTTCTTTCTTTCCTTCTCTCCTTCTCTCCACCATTACCAACGAGGATTAGAAGACATAAGCCTTTTTCCTTCCAGAACATTTTCTCAGGTTCACGAGATCATACTGCACCAAGTACAGGAGAAACACTTTGCCACTGAGAGGAAAAAACCTAATGGAAAATTATATGAAAACACTTTACACAACTAGATCCACCGTTTTTCCAGCAGAAGCAGATGATAACCTGATAATCGTATCAAACACTTGTCTTGGTTATGTTGAAAGGCACAAGTTGGTACGGTCAGATCACATTTAAAATCTAGATCAATTGTTCTACCATTAGCAAAGCCCAACTTATCATGCATTTGTTTTGACAATATTCTTATATCTCCCTGCCTTTTGCTTGATTCAATTTTGTCCTGAATTAGAGTGTTTAGTATCATGTGTTGCAGACACCAAAAATAAAAATTGCTTAGGCTTAACAAGCTAATCATATCACACTAAGAAATCTGGGGGAAAGGTTGACAAAAGGACGCAGTGTCCCAACATTACATTTATGACAACATTGCCCTGAAAACTCTACTTTTGATAACTACTAATTTCTTATGATTCACTTCCTTGTTAGGAGACAAGTCTGTCTTCCTGGCAGGTCAGATGCTGTGTGCATGGTCCTTTCCTCCGTTGTAGAAATTGATGACACCGTGCCTTTGAATGCCAATACTTCTTCTGGACAGATGGTTCACTGCCTGGTCACAAGACGCCAAGAGGGAAAGGTCTGGGTATCCAAAATCCTTCAAGACGCCAAAGTTCCCTTTTTTAACGTGTTATTTGACATCCAACTTCATACCTCAAACCTCGGCTCCCCATATAAATCCCCATCATATTTACAGTCCAAACGCCACAGCAAACTCAACTGGGCCGAGTGGCTCTCTCTGGGTCTCTAATGTTCTACAGAGCCACTTACGGAACCACATTGATAGGTCAGGTCATACCGCCACAAAATCACATGCTTCCAAGTTCCCACTCTCCTTATGCAGACAACTTCCTGTCTGTTTTGGAATGTTACATATGTTGGCCCACACACACAAAAAAAACTATTTTTTAGTAAGTAGCTGTTAAGCACTTTCAACGTTTAAACTTTGCGATAGTGATCGGAATGTTTGCATTAATTTCATTGAATCGTGAAACGAGGGTGGTGTCATCAGTCGTTTCCAGAACAGACATGTTGCAAAATATCAAATTGTGGAAAATATTC
>OMOT01090533.1:0-12296 GCA_900312575.1 Acanthochaenus luetkenii | reverse complement strand
ATGTGTGATATCGCTAATACATTAAAAGATATCGTTTAAAAAATACCTTAATTGTTGTTCCTTTACAAACGCTGCATGACTTGGTCACGGAGCCTCGTGCTCCCTGTTGGACACCTACGTGTCGGGGAGGGGAGGGGGCTGTGGGTTTGATATTACGTGAAACTGGATGTGTGAGAGGCATCATTATACAATCTGGCTTCAATTCACCAACTGCGTCGCTAAAATCCCCTTTCTCCTAAATGTGCCTACGCATGGGTCAAAGTTTCCCTACAGGTGCGCACTTTCTCCCGTCAAATTTATTTTGATAGGTCACATACTTAGCGTGGGAAGTTGCGTACGCACCTTTCAGGCCCCGTTTTGTGCGTATGCAACGTTGATAAGTGAGGCCCCAGGTCTACAATCATCAGTCAAGCGTGGTGGAGTTTAAGTGCAATTTTGTGGATGTATAACAACATCTGGAGTTTGGGATGATAAATACAAACAAATCTTACTAAATCATGCAATACCCTCTGGAAAACATTTGATAGAGAATAAGTTCATTCTACAGCAAGATAACGACCACTGCTGAAAAGTGAATAACTTGCACTTAATGGCTATTTTGACTGGAAATCAAACAAATGAAAGGGTGGTCTCTGACTTTTGCACAGTAGCTATACTACAGTACTATACAAACTTCACCGGTGTTTCAATTGACACGAGGGTGACAAATGATGACATTTTTCTTTATTGGGGTGAACTATTCCTTTAAATAAGTAAATTAATGAAACGTAAATACTCAGCACCTCTCAAAGTGTTCACAAATTCTGTTAGGAAAATACAGTGCAAACACACATAACTGGCCCATTAAGATGTGACATGACTCACTGTTTCCCCAACTGTATTTTAGTTCCCACGCTTGTCCACAACCTAACAATGTCCTGCAAAAAAAAAGCATTTAAAAAAGTTCCGTTCAACTTACTGGTTCCTGTATAGCGAGAGACCTAGCACCAAACTCCATTTTTTTTAAAGTGGAGAATTTCAGGTTCCGTCTTCTTTATCGACAAAGGTGCAGGACGCCGAAAATATTACTCAATAACGTTTCTTAGTTATTGAACCACCTGTTACACCTACTGTCTTCTTCTACCGAAATAGAGTGGTGGGTGTAGCGCGCTGTGAGAACCAATTATAAAAGTTGGGATTTTATTCAAACAAACGCTGTTTGGTGGATTATATGAATGCCGAAGTGAAGAGTGGTCTCTAATAATTTAAAAAACGTATAGTATTCATGTTCAAGACGTCATGGGTATGTAATCTACCTATGCAAATAAAAAAAGGACACATTACATTGACAAGAACACGGCACGTGCCACGGGTAGGAGAAGCCCTGTACAATTCGCAAAGAAACGTTTGAGCGCATGTCGAGCTCCTGGCGTCATAACATAACACGAGGTGACGGTGCATCGTATTCATTAATAGCCGACTCACCGCATCGTTGACGAGCCGAGTGAGCATCCCGAGAAGGACTCTGGGGGTTTAAGTAGCTAGTCTGCAGCGGCAAGCAGCGAGGGATCGGAGCCGTGGACTGAACTTGACTTCCTGATTCCACAAAGCACAAACTTTTCCAACGATCAAACGGACGCGAGTGTCAAGTGACGAGGAACGAGTACGAGCGCCATCCAGCTGCCCACAGGACGCGCCCCTTGGTGGCCCGCGGGGCAGACGTTCCGACACGGAACCGTCTCACTTCGTGTTATTGGAACAATGTGGTGATGTGTCATTCGCGAACGAGTCGGCTCTTTGAGGTGAACGATGGGAGCCGACTCGCATACCTGAAGAGCCGGCTCTTTTTCTAAATGAACACAAGACAATAGATCCTATGATGTCTGAGTTAGATGCGATCCTACGACGTCTGACTTGTTTGGTAATAACGATTTAGAGCCAAGAGGATAATGTAAAAAAAAAAATCGTTAAAACCACTATAATAAGATAACAATAATAATTAGAAAACCAGTTTCATTGTTCTGATGCTGCAGTTTGGCCCATTTATTTGGTATGCATTTATTAGTATTTGTTATGATGCAATATTATATTATATTTTATGAATGTGTTTTCATTTGAAATGTTCAACTACGCACTGTGTTTATTGTGCAATTTATTTCAAGACATGAAAATGCCCTACTTTCAATGCACATGTGTAATAGCGTCTTACTGTTTTTACATTTGATTTATTTAAATCGTTTTTATAACAAACTAAATGCAAAATAATGTTATTTTGGTAATTAGAAGGTAGACTAAGATTCCATTGAACAATTTAAGTGATAGATGCACAAACACCAGTCATTGGTCAAGATATCGCTAACTTTGGTCGATTTTGAAAAACCGGAAATGCTACTAATGAAGAGCCGTTTGGCTCTTATTGGTGAGCTGAGCCAAGTGAGCCGACTCACTGAAAAGAGCCGGAATGTACATCACTAGAACAATGCTGCTACTGCTAGAGAAGCTGTTTCAATGTGCTTTTGTTGTGCATTCAAACTTACTTCCGGTACAGCGCAATATCGCCATCAAGCGCAGACATGTATAGGATTTGGTCTTGACAATAGGACATTTTAATATATATTGTTTACGGTTTCAAACTAAATTCAAAACCGAGCTGTGAAGTTCAGAAGGGGCAACGCCGAGTAAATGTAATGGTGATTTTGATATACGAATATTTGACCCTGCAGGAAATAGTGGTGGTTACTAGCATTATATAACAGGCATAAATGGTCAATTTTACCATGCAATCGTCTCTCTTTCCAGGGCACCGGAGGCCTGTGTGAGGGTGACTGATTGTTTTAAACCAACTGCTTTCCCACTCCTTCAGGTGTCAAACAGGGCGATCCTTTGTCGCCCACTCTTTTTGCTGTATATGTAAATGATCTGGCCAATGAGATTAAATCTCTAGAATGTGGAGTACATTGCGGAGTGGAAAATATCAGTATTCTTTTGTGTGTAGACGATATTATCCTGCTGGCTGAATCAGAAAAGGACCTGCAAAGAATGATTTCAAGTGTAAATGTTTGGTGTAGTAAATGGAGAATGACCATAAATGAAAAGAAAACCGTAATAATGCACTTTAGAAACCCACATAAAATTACTAGTAAGTTTCAGTTTCATTTTGGGGAAAAAAAGCTGAACTATACAAAATACTACAAATACCTAGGATTATATTTGGATGAACATATGGATTTTATAAAAGGTACTAGAGGTCTCTCTGAGTCAGCCAGTAGAGCTCTTGGTGGCGAAACAAAGATATTGAGAGATATTGGTTTTTCCACATACCGGTACACTAAACTCTATCAGGCTTGTGTGTGCCCAGTTTTGGATTATGTAGCAGGGGTTTGGGGTTATAAGAATCAACCTGTAAGTGAAACAATTCATAATAGGGCCATTAGATACTTTTTGGGTGTACACACATTTGCACCAACTCTAGCTATTACTGGAGATATGGGGTGGGAATCCTGTGAGGGGCACTGGAGTGTCTGTGTGATGAGGTTTTGGAATAGGCTGCTGGGAATGAATGATAACAGATTAACAAAAAGGGTGTTTAATTGGAACATCCAAACAAACGGTGCCTGGGCAAGGGAGCTGCATGTCCCGTGTGTGAGATTAGGTTGTGAGGAGGTATTTAATAATACGGTCAAAATTGACATCAGTATGTTTAAAGAATTGGTGTCTCTTGAACCAAGAGAGAGATGGGTTTCTGGGATAAAGAGTAAGCCAAAACTGCGTACATTTTGTGAAATTAAACATGATTTTGGTACAGAAAATGATGAGCTGTATAACCTGTCGAAGAAAAAAAGGTCTGTGTGCTCAGGTTAGGTCAGGCATACTCCCTCTCCATATTGACACAGGCCGTTGGTTGGGTACTGTTGAGGAGGATAGATGTTGTTATCTGTGTGGTCTTAATGAAATTGAAATACCTGTACTTTTTTTCTCTCTCTATTGCCCATTATATCATAACATTAGACTGAGACTGTTTAATAAAGTTGAAGCAAAAAAGGACTTACTCCATATGCAGGAGATGTGTTAGCATGGTTGTTTGAACATAACGTTTTTTCTAATTGCTGACTATATAGAAAAAGCTTGGGACGAAAAGAAAGACGACATTGTATAGTCACAAATAAAAACGGGTAGCAAGAATAATAAACAAAAAGCTTTTCCGGTCATGCGTTTCGAAATAAAGCCATCCAGCCAGAATAAACAAGGGCACCTCCGATCATAACTTTCAGAATAAAACCCTTATTGATTAATATGTTGCAAGTTTCCAAGCAATATGGCAGACATATAGCAAGAGGATACCCAGAATATGTAGCTATGTACATTTTCCTATGCATTTGTTGTGTCGTGTGTGTATGTATGTATGTGCGAGTCAGAGACTGAAGCCTTCATTAGGCAGCTTCAATAGGCTATCTTTTATTTGTTAATAAATAATAAAGCTGATTCTGATAAAGCATTTGGTTTTCTTTTTATTTCGAATTTCTATTTCAATATAAAACGCTGATGACTAGTGTAGGAAATATGAAGAGACAGACTTGTTTCCCGTGGGCTGTAATAAACGAATATTAAAATACACGTGATGATAAAAATCAGTTAATGTTGACATTATCCATGTAATGATAACATTGTTCCTGTTACAGTATTAAAATGTTATTGCCAAGGTAAATATTACCTAATTTGGAATAGGAAATGACATTTGCAACATTTGAAAGGGGAGGAAAATGCTCCTCAACAGAGAGAACACTCGCATTAGGCCACATCAACATCATGTATAATATGAATTAAAATGGGAAAAAAGTACTTTTATCTGCATTCATCACCTACTCAACATGTACAAAGATAAACATAAATGTCTTGAGAATTGTTCCTCTCTGCCCATCCCATATTGTCCCACAAACAGAGATTTCACAGACAAATGTAATCGACTGATGATGCTGACGTTATCCCCTCATCTCACACATGCAAAAATATAATATTGCTACTTATTCAGTATATTCTTTCTTGTGCGTTTATCTCATTTCTTCAGTCTACCTCAGTATGATGTGAAATAACTGGACTAGACGGGAGAGAAGTTGTAAGAAAACAGACAAGGAAATGGTTATGTTATTATTTTAACAACTAAAGATGTTATTTTTTAACATCCTGGGGTTGAGTGTCAATAGATACAGCCGGCAAGACAGGGAATTTCCACAATAACATAATATCCTCTCCTTCCACTACTTTTCCCATGGGGGAAAACAATTTACAGTTGACATAGCTGGCCATATTAATAAGCCCAAATGCAGTCCACATTCATTATGTATTTATACTTTTTAAATTGGATTTGATCAAACATTTCAATTAGTAAAGATGCACTACTAATAAGCTGAAACCACCTAGGCTTTTTCCTAGACTAAACTTCTGTACAAACCAGTGTTGTAAGATTTTCAAAATCACACAAGGAAATAGTAGTTATATTTATATTTTACCTCCTTCAATTGACAGCGTGTTGGCCTTCTCTTAGAGCCCCAAATCCATTGGTCTTTCTTGTGTTAAAATAATATGTATTGACTTGTAATAATATCTATGCAGCACTTTTTCAAATAACGGTTTACAAAGCACTGCACCTAAATCATAAAATCAGAACCAGTTAAAAACACAAGTTTTAAAAAGCTACCCGGCCATACAGTCACATTCGTTCTGTCAAAACTGGACTGGAAGCAAAGGGCTTTATGGGAAATGTGGTCTTTGAGAAACACTAGCACCAACAATACCAATGTGAGAGGCTTCGGAATATCAGGGAATGGATGGTTCTTCCACTCTATTACTACATAAAATCATTTATCAATCGTGGCTGTCTTTCGGGACCAGCGGCTCTTTCCTAGACACTGCATTATGTCATTTTGTCATACAGTATATCTAGCTAGTTAGAGCTGGATCCTGCTTCATTTCCTCACTTCAGTGACTGTCAGTCATAGATTGCTTCCCACATCCTCTACACCGACTGTATCTACGTACTCAAATATTTACTTTCACCATCTCAATTAGGGTTCCACCGATATTGGCCTTTGAAAAACGATACTAATGCAGATATTTTTGGATACAGATACTGTGTGCCAATATGCTGTATATTTAAATTGGACACATTTTACGCCAAGAAATCCCCCAAAATTGGACGTATTCAGTGTTTCCTCTAGATTTTTATTTTTGTCAGGGTGGAAAAGCCTCTGAAGCAGCATTTAGACCATCATGGGACACTAAAACTTTCCATTGAGACACAGACTAATGAAATTATTTTAGGTGTGTCAGCAGCACCTTAAGGCAGTGAGACAGGTTTCATGTCAGGTTTTACAGACTGACACCCTTGAAGCTGCTGAGTCAAATCCTATCGATATCCTCACCTCCATCATATCGATAGTGGGCAACACTAACTGGATGATATGCGATTTTTATTAGCCTGATATATCGGTCTAACCCAAATTTCGATACCATGGGAAGTAGAAAGGTGGGTGAATTGTGACAGACGGGGAAGCGCTCAGCGCCCTGGTTTCCCAGTGCCTCTCACAGGGTTTCACTCAGTTTGATGGTCACTGCTTTCACCTCGGTGTACTCGGCCAGGGCGTACTCACCACTGAGAAACACAAAGGCAAGAGACACTGTATAATCACTGTGTAATGTGAATGATGCTGCAGATAGTGGATAATATTCTTGGCTCTTACAGCTCTCGTCCGTTGCCTGACATCTTGTACCCTCCGAAGGGAGTCTGGGCATGGAGGGCGTTATAGCAGTTTACCCTTGAGAGACAGAGAGAGCAAGAGTTTAGTTTTACTTGTCAGTCGCTCAGTTTCTGTTCAACTGTCAAGCAAGTTTGATGCAAACTTTTGACATGGCACCAAAAATTGAAGGCAAATTCGTTTCCATCAGCTGGGTTGAAGTGAATAAATAGGGTTCCTGAACATTAGGGGGGAAAAAACCAACTTGTTGTTCTTCAGTGTCAGATAATGTTTGTCATATTTCATACTTTCACCTGAAGACAAAAATAAAGACATTCACTTGCTGATATTCTAATGTAGCAACTAAAGGTCATACAACCACAATCGTGATGTAAACATGGGAGAGACGTCAGGTTTGACTGTTCTGGAGGTCGTGGTGGACAGATATTTTAAGCAGAGTCCGCTTGTCAACTGTTGACACAACAACAACATTTTCTGCTGTGTTTTTGTGTTACCATTCAGTTTCTCTAATTTGATACATCATCATTCGCCAACAATCTGGGATGTAAACCCCGTTACAGAGAGTGACCTTCAGGCAGAGACGTTCACCAGTATGATGACATGGAAAACCATGTCGGTATTAAACACAACACTAAGCACACATCACATGAACGTCACTCCTCATGAGAGCAGCTAAACTGGATTCATCTTGCGCTCCACATTAGTGTTATACCGATACGGGTTTTTGAAGGCTGGTATTTTGTGCCAATATTCAATATCTTTACATTACCGTTTTTATGCCATTCAGTGCCTACTACAAGTATTCAGTGATTCTCCCAGAATTGTATTCTTGCCAGGGTGGAAAAGCCTCTGAAGAAGCATGTAGACATCATGGGACACTAAAACTCTCCACTGTAACACAGCATAGTAACACTAATAAAACAGATGCATACTTGTGTGGAATCGGATTAGAATATCTCATCACAATCTGTTCAGATTAAGGGATTCCTAGACAACCAGTGTAGTACTGATCAATTCTACAATAAATATGTAATCAATCAAACTGCACCATATCCATCATATCAGAGACTGAATGGACAAGATCAGATTTTTTACATCAGATTACGTACATTGCGTAGGGCCCCACAGCCACTAGAGGACCCCATAGCAATACATTGTAGTATGAAAAATACATAAATAAAATACAAATATTTAGACCCTGTTTTGAGTGTTGAGTGTTATTTTTAGCATTTTACTTGTTCTGTAAACATTGTTTGTTTGGCTGTCTTAGACTAGAGATTATTAAAAAGATCTATCTTTGAACAGTGATGGTCACTTTATCAGTCTTTTTGTTCTCTACTGTCAGTTCATCTGTGATATCTGATACTTTATTCAAGTTTATGTTAATTTGTCAGATTACATTTGATCCCCTAAAATGGAGGATCAAATGTAATCTGACAAACTAACATACACTTCAATAAAGTAGTCATATTTAATATTTGGTCACAGTCTGCACTTTAACCTCATAGTCATTGTTTCATTTCAAATCCAATGTGCTGGAGTACAGACTCACTGAGTGTATATAGTCGTTAGTTCCAGGTAGTTATTTGTAGTCAGTATAAAGAAAGTGTTCCACTTTAGTGTTTACATGCTTACTTACAATATGTGTGCTCATACTAACATCATAAGACAAAAGTTGTGTGTAGTGAGAACGCGCTAGAGTGAGGGGGGCCCCAAACCAAGTCTTACGTTGGGCCCCCAAAGTCCGGGGCCGGCCCTGTGAGTAGCCATTTATCAGTCGGACCCCAGTCCTGCAACCACAGCTCCAAAATAAACTTTGCGTCACACTGTCACTGAGGAAGACACCATGAAGTTAACAGCAGGAGTCTGGAAACAACGTCAGTGAATAAGCCATGGCGACGAGTTTGTAAGTGGACGTGGGAGGGTGATGCCTCATGCCGGTGAATGGAGGCTCACCAGACGGTGCCAGTCTCCAGGGCTGCAGAGACAGACAGGGCTCGGTCCATACTTCTGGTGAAGACTGCTGCCACCAGGCCATATTTAGAGCTGTTTGCCCTCTCTATGGCCTCCTGCTGGCTCTTGAAGCTGAATATACACTGCACTGGACCGAAGATCTACGAGGGGAAAGAAATGTGGTAAAGGTGTGGGATGAACATGGCCAACCTTCTGTCCAGGCAAATGGCCATTTATGTATTTAGGTATTATCAGTGACGTAGCGGTAGATAAAAAGGTGGATAAACTATGACCTCCATAATGATCAACATAAGGCAAGCAACCACCAATAGAAAGACAAATCTATTATACATTCAGCAACACATTAAACTGTACATTCTGTTAAAGATATACTGGACATCAGACTAAAAAGCCTTTCACACAAATGGAAAGCTGTGGAACGTGAGTCAAAGTGGGTGTAGCCTCTCACCACATCCCTGATTAGTATCTAAAACAACATTTTATATCTATAAAGACGTGGCCCTGTGGACATTTTCCCCTTCGCCTAGTCCAGAGCTTCTCGGATATTTTCCTAATTGTTCCTATAAATTCTCTAAAGAGATAATTTCAAGTGAATTAACTTAATAGTGAAATTAAACTACTATTCGTTTTGATGGGGACACCCTGGAATCTCCTCAAAGACCCATGGGTGCTCTCTGAATCCCACACAACTGGTCTTGAAGTGGGTTTATGGTGTAATTGAACCACAATCCCACAGGGTGTCAGTCTTTACTTTCCCACTGTTACTTTCGCTGTCCCTACTACTATCCCCCTGTGTGTGTCAAGTTCATTTAGTGTGCATGAAAAGCAGGAGGTAACCTCTTCCTTGGCGATGCGCATGTGGTCTTTAACGCTGGAGAAGATGGTGGGCTGGAGGAAGAGACCTTTCTCCCCCACGGCTGCTCCTCCACACTCCAGCCTGGCTCCCTCCTCCTTCCCACTTTCAATGAGTTCCATGATCTTGTCGAACTGCTGCCGGTCGATCTGGAGCCGCCACATATAGATGAGTGCAGTGTTAACACAACACAAATGGTCAGTGGTGGGAAGAAGAGCATGGATCCTTCACTGAAGTAAGAGCTGACCATTCAGAAGTCTGCTACGAAGTAGAAAAGTGTAAAACCCCAAATGTGGTGATTTTCCCAACACTTTATTGTCATATTCTATTATTTTTCTTCAATTCAGAGTAAAGTAACGTACGATATTTAATATCTTATATTTTATCCCTTTTTTCTAGATTTCTACTTATGACTTCTCACTTATGTCATACTGCATATATGTCATATTGTTGGTACGTTTTCATATTGCATCATTTTCATTCATTTTGTGATTGCTTCAGTGTGTCCTACTGCAGTTTTTTTGCACACCCTCATAATGCTGTTAATGTTTTAGTTACGGTGGGTTTACCCTCCAAATACATTTCCATTTCACACGTTTTAGTCTTAGGTTATGTTTAAATACCCTGTTTAAATGCTATACTCTTTAGGTTCTATTTTTCTTTGCTGTAGCCTGTTATTATTAGTTGCTGCTGCAGAAATATTAAATGAAATATTAGATGTAGTAGTGGAGTGGAGTAAACAGTATAGGATATCTGCTTTGAAACGCAGGAGTATACCTTTTCAAGTCCCCTAATATGGGCAATAATCATGATAATCTAAGTCCCTTAGAGGTATTTCAAAATTGTACTTCAGCACTGCTCTTGAATAAATGTGCTTTGTCACTTCTACTGCATTTTACTACCTGCGGCCCATGTGATGTCCGTGGGTCCAGTGGGTCTCCTATAACGATCTTCTTGGCGCTTTCTATGCTGCGACGCACAAACTCTTCATAGATGCTCTCCTCCACAAAAACACGCGATGCAGCCGTGCAGCACTGACCCTGGTTGTAGAAAGCCCCTTTCTGGGTTTCCTCCACGGCCAGCTGCACTGCAGACACACAGGGAAACCCACTGGATTCACTTTGACAGTAAGGTTCGACCAATATGGAGGCTGATACAATATTTTATATTTTTTGATGAAACGTCCAATGGCAATGAACAATATCTTGAAAGGCTATTTTCATGCCCCAAAAAAATATTCAGTGTCTCGTCAGGGTGGAAAAGCCTCTGAAGCTCTCCATTGAGACCCAGGATAATACTACTACTAATAGTTACACTAATACTACTACTAATAATAATACACATCCTAACCGTGCATACTTGTGTGGAATCCAATCAAAATGTCTGATTAAAGGATCCCCCATGATCCTCTTACACTGTTGGAGATCATCAATCTGTGATGTTCAGTTCATTCCAGCAGTTATTTTGTAATTACGTGTTGTTATTGACTTTTTTGTTGTGCCCACTTTCCCCCTCAACCTGCCTTGTCAACAACCCCCAGAGAAGGGGCGTGAACTTGTGGGTTGTACAGGTAGGTGGAGAGAGCAACAGCGATAATGATTGGAGAAACTCACTCTCTTGTTCTTTATCGCATTCGAGACAAATAGTCGTGCCCCCAAAAACTAAACACATGTCTTGTGGCTGCATTGCATTCTGGTCTATCTCCTCTACTGTCGATGGAGAAATCTTTGCTGCTTGTACGATGGATTTCTCCCTGTGTGATTGTTGAACGTCGGTGCAAAATGGTGAGTCTAGATAGAAGCCTGTGCTCTGAGGGACTGACCCCAAAACCTGATGTTTACCGCGGATCTACTTTCAAACTCTGTTGTAGCAGTGCTGTAAATATCTTGACATGACGTGACATCGTCTACGTTTGGCCAGTGATCCACGGGAATAAGAAACATACACCACCAAACAACAATAACAATGTATTTTTTTTTAACAATGTTAAAATGCTTTAGGGCGGATTTGACCTTTAAGGGCTTCCCATAGACAACCTGTGTAGTATTGATCAATTCTACAATACATATGTAATCAAACAAACTGAATCATATCCATCATATCAGAGGTGGACGACACTGACTGGCTGAAATCTGATTTCTTTTTTAAATACAATGTAAATATCGGCCCCGTATATCTAATCTAGTCTAACCTTAACTGTAATATAAAATATTCTAAATTAAATATAAAAGCAAACATGATCTACATTGCAACGGTATGTGTGCATTTTTATAATACATTTTAATAATATAATGCAGTGCAGTGACGTGCGGTGAGGTTCATGGTTGGTGAGGCACTGACTCCTTTAGAGTCAGATTTACAAATATATAAACCCAAAAGTGTAGTTTATTCAATTTGGCTAATGGTTATTTCATATCTTATCAGCATTCTTCACACACACACACACGTAAGGTACGTATTAAAGGTACGTAAAGATAAGAAAAAACATAAAGTCTTAAGAAGCAACGGCTTGGGTTCAATCTCCCGCTTCAAAACTCCTAAAGATTGTAAGACCAACGCGCTACCGCTCGACTACGGAGTCCTGACGTCATCAGGTGAAAATACTTCTATAAGTCAATGGCTCTGCCTCACCTGCCTCCCCTGACCGCACGTCCCTGATGCAGTGAGAGAATGATGAGAAGCATCTGGCAGACAAGCCTTACTCAAAGCCCAGAAATACATATCGGCGCTGTTGGGCG
>OMOT01090531.1:19617-30306 GCA_900312575.1 Acanthochaenus luetkenii | reverse complement strand
ATTTTTAATGGTTAAAGACAAGGGCCAGACTGTGGAAAATCCGGGTATATAAGCGTATCTGCAAACATTATATTGGCGAAATGCAGAGATACGGCAACAGGCACGGGCCAAATTACATGTGTCAACCCAGTTTGATATGGATTGCGCATTCAGAGGTGAAGCTCGGCTCGTTGCTGCCTCACCTCGCGTTTCACCCCTGTAACAGGAAATACGCAAATTCAGCGATTTTGACTATAAAAAGATACGAAATTAGTCATACATTAAAAAAAATAAAAAAATAAAATTGTCATTTTATGTTATCATTATTATTATTTTTACTTGTCATGATGACAGGTGAGGCTCTGCCTCACCTGCCTCCCCTGACCGCACGTCCCTGATGCAGTGAGAGAATGATGAGAAGCATCTGGCAGACAAGCCTTACTCAAAGCCCAGAAATACATATCGGCGCTGTTGGGCGCTATGCATTTGTTAGGCTTATCCAATGGGGGTTTGACGGGGTTTCTCAAGACCAAAGGGTTGTACAATTTTCCTCAACCCAAAATCACTAAAACAGAGTTACATGATTACAACAGTGACATGCATATGGGGAGATTGGTGACGGGTGGGAAGCTCAATGGTAGATATTCCCATCGATCATTAGAGAGCTACTCATTGTGTTTTCACCTCACTATTATGTTCTTCTAGAAACAACAGTTTAATTCACCTTTTGTGTTTGGACCAGGACTTTTGTTTTGTTTCAGTTCTCCGCTTGTTATTATATTATATCGAATTGTACAGTTAAAACATGAAAGCGGTCTTAACGCTGCACTACGCAGGATTCTATGTGAAAAATACAGCAGTCTTATTAATTAATTAATTAATTCAGGAGGTGTGGCTGCAGCAGAGAAGAGCATCCCACCCCCACTAATTGAGATGCTGTAGATTTGTCCTATTTGTCCAAATAAAATTCTGGCGTCAGTACGGTCACTGGTGAGAAATCTTCTCCACACAGGAAGTGACAAATCAAAACTTAGTGCAGCAACAAGCATGCCGTTGCTTATTCGGACTGTTTTTATGGATGCAGTGCAGAACGCATTTGTCGTGAAACCTCCTAATATGTCCTGGCACAGCTATTCTCTTGCTCCATCCATCCATATTAATAATTACGAAATAATATACTCTATTTATATAGCACTTATCTTAAAACATAGTTTACAAAATGCTTTACATAAAAACAGAAGTAATGTAGCAAAAGGGCTCAAAATTAAATTGCACATGGGTCTAAAAGAAATAGAGACAAAAAGAAGAAGAAAAAGGCACATAGGATAAGAAGAAAAGACAAATAAAAATGGAAACATTTACATACAAGCCAGACAATAAAATGGAGTCTTAAGAATATATCTAAAAGATGATACTGATTTGGCTAGCCTGCGTTAGCCATGTTTGTCGTTCTCTGCTCTTCTTGTTGCAACGTGTGACATCAAATACATCATGTGGGGAGTGATGGGTAAAATACCCACTTGAAATCTGAGTTGCATTTTCAGAGATGAATTGGATTTCAAACCATCTACAAATGTAGTTTAAATCTGATCTGGAAAAATTGCATTCCATGTGGATTCTGGACTGTCTGACTCGTAATGGTTATGCAAAAAAAGTCGTATTTGAGCTGCTTTTCTGAACATAGCATATCTTTAGGATTTCTGGGTAGTCCAAAAAAAAATCTAAAACATTATCTCTCGCTGCCACATGGCTTTAAAAAAATAATCACAATATAATATTTTGTTCGTATTATGTTCGCCCAACGGCCGTCTCAGTGAAAGGTAAAAGCAAAGGTAAGCTAACTCTCCCTCCCCCTTTCTCTCTCAAACACACACACACACACACACACACACACACACACACACACACACACACACACACACTAAATCTCCTTTGTTGCATTGGAGCTTTAGAGAAACAGAAAGCCAACCACATTACTTACAGTCTGAGTCAGCAAACACAATGCAGGGGTTCTTCCCTCCCAGCTCCAGAGTCACTCTTTTCAGGTTACTTTTGGCCGCCGCCTCTTTGATCAGCTGGCCAACCTGCGGACGTGAGGGCGGATCACAAGGGGGACGTCATGCACCAATGTATCACGAGTAATAACAAAAACCAAAACTCGTTTGCATAATAACAGGACAAAAGAGATCAGTGTCTTGGGGATGTGAGTGTTTTGCAATATGGCACCACTGTATCACTGCAACACGGGGCTGGGTGGTAGGTTAGTTCTGATATTAGATTTTCCTTTTTTATTTTTTATAGATACACTTCACCGTTTCGATTCATTTGATTCACAGTATAAAGAGTCAACAGAGTGTAGGAGAAACCTGTCTGAACTCGTTAGCTGGTATCCCAGAGTCATGTAATTTTCACAAGGTACCATTGGGGGAAAAAAATGAAATACTGCATTCAGTCAAAAATAGGAAACGACAGTCGACACTGCTTCGCCAAAACATTGACATTTAGCTGAAACGCTTATCAAGAGTGAGCGGGTACGGGTTTCAGTGTCTTGCTCAAGAACCCTTCGACAGGGCACGTTTGCTGGGATCAAACTGGGATCTGGTTAGAGGAGTACGGTCGGTCAACTTAGCCGTTACGTGACGAGAACACGGACACCAACATCATCCAGCACGGAGCACCGGGGCCAAGGGAATTCACCTTCAAAGCTCGGATATGAGACACTCGTGCATTCAATGTATCTGTCCTTCAGTATTTGTCAGAATGCTGATTCTGTAGTAGAAGTACATTGTCATACGATCACGTACCTCCGTAGAGCCGGTGAAAGCCACTTTGTCGATGTCCATGTGGTTGGCAATGGCTGCTCCTGCTGAGGGACCAAACCCTGGCACGATGTTTACAACTCCAGGGGGGAATCCCGCCTGACATGGCAACCCAGCAGGTATGTTAGTGGAGGGCTTCTCAAATGATTCCCCCAAACAGACACATATGGACACCGTTTGAAGAGGTGGGTAAACTGGGTTACGGTGGGTTTACCCTCCACTACATCTCGCAGTATTATTGTCAAGTATGTCAAAAGGTCAGTCTACAACCTCAAAGATTTTCATACACATAGAAACATACTAACTAGACTACAGACCCCCATTTAGTCCCAGGGACTCATATGGGAGGATTTCTGTTGTTGATTTAGTATTGAATTGTAGAACTGTACAGGAGGACATACTAGCGGTGAGGGGTAAACCTAAGATTACAATAGTCAGTCTTATACATTAATTCAATTATAGTGAAATCAAAATGTCTCATTCTTGTTAGGGACACCCCCCCTCAAGGACCCTTGGGAGTCCCCGAAGACACAATATGGGAACCACTATGTAAGGGATTAGGCCCAGAGAATGGCTCTTTGCCATGACCAAAAATGATAAAAGCTAAACGGTCTAATCACATAAGAACCAGGGATTTTCTACGGGAACAAAAGCCCAGACTCTTTTGGAGCAGTGGGCTGTCGGTAGTTTAGAGTCTAAACGTCCCTCAGCCCACGGCTTGGATCAGTCCTCCTCTACACGCGGATCATAGCGTCGGACCTCTTTGATGAGCGATCCAACGTGGAGGGCGGTGAGGGGGGTCTGCTCTGCCGGCTTGATGACCACCGTGTTTCCACAGCTCAGGGCCGGAGCTATCTTCCACGTGAACATCAGCAGGGGAAAGTTCCACTAGCACAGAAAAGAATACGGCCTCATCAAGTTAAGTGATACCATTTACAAAAATACAATAAAACAGCTGTGCAAATCAACTTAGCCAACACTTTCACTATCAATGCCACACTTCCACCAAAATCTTATAACCAGGGATGTATTGGAAGGTAAACCCAACTTTCTTTTAGGCTGACATAAATCTTTATTATGTAAAATCATGGTATCATAGTAAGTAGCAGATGGGGTTTTATGAGGGAAAACAAGTATAAATGAATGCCAATATAATGGATTTTTGTAATCTTGGTGGTTGTTTGCCTGGAGGTCATAGTTTACCCACCTTTTTATTTACCGCTACATCCCTGCTTATAGCCATATGAGCACACATTATCATTACTTTGTTTTTTTGCAGTAAACCCAGATAAAAATCCCCTTTATCTCTTGGATGTTGGTCCGGAGAGATTATATCTAATTCACGGTGGTTTCTCATTCAAGATAATAAAACAAGCTCTAAATCATCAGGACTGGAGACGATTCAAAGTAAACTTCGAAAAATAACTCATTGATTTTCCAGGTGCTCCGTTCCACGTTGAAAAGCAATGGAGAACAAAATTGGGCACTCAAACCCAAATTAGACGGCAATACACGTGAGTGCTAAATGTTTATTGTTTAGGCATTGTTAACTTTTACAGCCCTTTGGAAACAGTCACCGCCATTAAGGGAGTTTGGGATCGCGAGTCGGGAGAAAGGTTCCCTGCTTTCCTTTGGCAATGACTCATGCTGTGTCTGTGCCAGTAGTACTTTTAGTAATTACACAACGTCCTTCAGTATAAATTTCACTTTTATGATATAATCTCCCATGTCAAACAACGGCCGTTTTGTTCCTTTGTTGCCAAAGCAACATTAGAGGTTACAGGCTCATGCTCAGAGATAAAAAAAAAAAAACTGAATGGCTGTATTCTGTGAAGATGAAAAAAAAAAAGTAGACTCTCGCGCCTGTCTGGATCGTCCATGACAAAGTGCAACACGATACTGTGAAGAACCAAATGCCGCCCCACCCTAAATCTGACGAAGTTATTATCGAAAGGAAAAACAAAACAAAACATATATTCCGATGTGTGAAAGCAAATCCAACCGGCACAGGGCTGTAGCGGTGTGTTCCTGCGAGAATACCCCTGGAGGGATTAGCGGAGAGAAGGTCCTGTTTGGGGAGGGTGAAGATTAAGATAAGGTTTCTGGTACATTCACCACGGTTTCATTTCAACCTCACATCCAGACAGCGCTCTCAAGTGAAGTGCAGTTTGCCTCACTAGCGCTAAACATTTAGGATCGATGCCTCTCTTGAAAGTGAAGGTCTTCCAGTCGTCAGTGGTTCCAATGAAGCTGGAGTATGTTTCCCCCAAACGCTTGAGATGTTACTTGAGTAAATGATGGAGCCATTCGCTTAAGGATTGTGTTTAAGGCTCTGACGCCATACCTAAAACGGATGTACGGTGATTATTAACCATATGTAGATATACGCCAGACCGCGGCTGAGCATTCTGCCCTCGTGTACATGAGGCCTATCATACTTTGGCACCAGCGCCCAGATAACGCGGTCTTGAATTCTATTTCCTGAGGTTATAAATTATATGTTGTGCAATGCTCTGTGTTCTTTACGCTTATTAGGAACAGATTGCATTACAGCTAAATTCTCAGACATCCTGGAAAGAATAACTTTTACTGGATTTCCTCAACAAAATAATCACGCACGCACACACACACACACGCACTACTCTACAGACAGCAATGTGATGTTTTCTGTTTTATTCTATTTGTTCATTTAGTTTGTTCATTAAATTTTCTCTGAGCGTTAGGTCTTTTTCACACCATGCCAAAGTAATATGAATTATTATTATACATGATTACTTGTAATTAAAAACAGATTCTTTTCACTTACTGGAATGATGGCTCCGCATACGCCAACAGGCTCGTGTTTGGTGAAACACATAAAGCTTTCATCTGTAAAAAGCAGCAACAGCACAATCATTTTTATTCAATGTATTGGACCAGAAGGTTTCTACCTGTGCACTGTACTCACAGCTCATATATTCTTTATTTTCTATACTCATTTGCCTCTATTGCTTCAGGCTATCGTTATGAAATGGGTAAACTTAAGACAGGCTACCATTTTGCACAAGGCAATGTAACACTCACTCCCTAAGAAAGTGTTTCAACCTTTAAATGTGTAAGTAATTCATTATGTTCAAAAAACACTTAAACTATTCTGCCTACTTTATATGTGAGCAATGTAATCCTGACATTTTTTGGAAAGGATGGGGTAATTAAACCCTCTCCCTTCATTTCTACACCCTTCTCCTTTTTTTATTGGGATGCAGTGAGTTGTAAATGTAAATTTCACCCCTCAGCAAAACATATCAACACCTCTGCTTGGGAAATCACTTAACTGAAAGAACACTACACTCTCTTTTAGGGTTAGACCAATATATTGTTTTTACAATAAATCGTGCCGATACTGGGATGTTAATAAAAATGAGCCACTCGTTATTGTCCACTTCTGATGTGATGCTGTTTTCATTACATATCTATTGTAGAACTGATCAACACTGGTTGTCTATGGGAAGGACCTTAACCTGAATTGATTCTAATGAGATATTCTGGTTGAAATCCATACAAGTATGTATGATCAATATCATTATGCCTATTATTATTATTATTAGTAGTAGTATTATTAGTAGTAGTAGCAGTAGCATGGGTTTCAATGGAGAGTTTTAGTGTCTCATGGTCTAAATGCTGTTTCAGACTGCCGCCTGGGGAAACACTGAATCCCTGTAATTTCTTTGGAAGGTTTTGGCACGAAAACAATATCAGCATTGGCATCGGTATTCAAAAACCCATATCAGTCAAACACTAGTGGAGACATCAACACTCACCATCTATCCACTTTACTCGCCTGCCATGTATATATGATATTTTGTGCATGAATGTGTCGGAGGCTCACCAGATAACTGGTCAAACCTGGCCTCCCAGTCTGCGCCTTGACCTTCTCCAGTTTCCCACGAGGGTGATCACAGACTGGGAGACTCCCCCATAACAATTCTCTTCTCCAGCTCCCATTATCTTTGAGTTACTGGGTGAGCCCACGTTAAACAGCTCACCAAATGTTACATTTACATAGTGGGGGAGTCAATGGGGAATGTCGTCATACAAAACATGTATGGGGGGAATCGCTCATCGTCACGTAACACAAGATGCACAGAGTCAGACAGGCCGCCTCGGGCCTAGGTTTGGTGGGCTCGCAAATGCTCCTCATTCCAAACTCATGTACACATTCACGTATCATCTGGCAGATTGTAGTTTTAGCTCTGCAAACATTTCTTTTAGGCAGAGCTGCTCTGGAGGCAGAAACGATCTCATTGGTTGAGTTAAACCTCGATGGGTGGAGCAGTTGGCTAAGTTAGCTACCTGGTAAAGGAGGAACATATCAATGGCAATGGCAGTTAGTAGCAAGAGTGCTAGGCTTCATGATATTAGCTTCCTCCTATCTTACCAATTACTCTCTTTTTTCTACTGGACTCTACATACAAGAGTACTACAATTGTGGTTCTTTGGCTCCGCCCATTAAGATTTAATTTAACCAATGAGATTATTTCTGCTTCCAGAGCAGCTCTGCCTTTGAGAAATGTTTGTAGAACTAAAACCACAATCTGCTCTCCGCTGTGTGTGTTCGTCCTACAAGCATGCAGTTTTCATCCAAAACCACACGGTCCTCCTCTTGATCATCCTAAGTGACATCGCTCTGGTGTAAAGGGATTATTGTCCGACTGGCTCCTGGGCCGCCGAGGCGTTGAGCAGACACTGATGTGGAGTGTCTGATTGTGTGTTAATCCTCCCAGACTGTTGCACCTCACTGATTACCATCACTCCCTCTTCCTCTTCCTTTTGTCATGCCGGGCCTTTCGTCTCTCACCACTCTATTGGGATCTAATCGGGAGGAAAGAGGCGAGCATGTTTTGTCTATCTGCTGTCCTGCAGTGGCAGAGGAGGTGCAAGGTTGGATCTGACAGGGGGGTGGGGTACTGGATGAGACACCACCCAGGGTTGTGGACAATCCTGAGCCTGACGGAGTGACGTGGTCTAATTAACTTGTTTCCTAACAGCGCTGTTCAATAGTGGGCTAATAAAATAAAATGGCTCAGGGGCGTCCCAAGGAATCATGCACACTATGGTTAGACCGATATATGGGGCCGTTTTGGCCTTTTATTAAGATCAGATATGGCCAGTCTGTGTTGTCCACCTCTGATATGATGGAGGTGAGGATAGGATTTGACTCAGCAGCTTCAGGGGTGTCAGTCTGTAAAACCTGACATGAAACCTGCCTCGCTCTGCCTTAAGGAGCCGCTGACACACTTAAAACTACCGTAGTTCATTAGTCTGGTTTTCAATGGAGAGTTTTAGTGTCCCATGATGGTGGGAAACTCTGAAACCCTGTATTTTTTGGAATGATTGGCCTGAAAATTATCCAATTTAAAAGATATTGAATATGAGTACAAAACATAAAGCACAAAATATCAGCTATCATCAGCTTCAATCAAAAAATATCAGCTATTAAAACCCTTTGATTGGTCAAGCCCTGATGCACACCAAAAATGGATTCTTGCGAAACCTCTTGGCGAACAATGATGATTATTTTTCCATTTAAGAAAAAAGGGTCAATAGCAGCAGTCATACACACTCACCTACAGGCAAGCTTTTGCCATGTATCTTGTCAGCCCAGCCGGCGTAGTAGCGAAGGGTTTTGATGCTGCCGTCCAGGTCGACGAAGAAAGACTGCAGGAAGGGTTTCCCTGTGTCCATAGTCTCCATGGTCTAAAGAAGCAGGAAAGATAGCATCACTGATCAACGTATTCAGCTGCCACTCTATTCCAGTGCAAGCAGAGGTTCAGTGTCTCGCCCATGGACATGCGCCTCTCGCTGGGATCGTACCCGAGACCCTCGGGGTACAGGACAGTCTCTCTAACCACAAGGTTACCCTGCCACCCCACTACTATTAGTACGGTCTTATGGTTTTATCCGCCAAAATCTGTCTGTCCATCCATCTGCTTGTTTTCTCAGCTTTCTCAACACACCGCGTGTTGCCCATCAATTCACTGGTTGCTATTAAACAAATGTTTTATACTCTTGTTACATACCAGGGATTTAATATGCTGTGAGACTTCTTGGTTCCAGATACAACAACAATAATAATAATGCTTAGAATAATGGTGAATTAATCTAAGCCCGAACAATGGCAGTGAGTTCTGCGAGGCTGAAATAGCTGGCGAGGCTGTTTCTGTGTAGAGCCAAGGGTGGTGCCATGGGATATCAGCCATGGCCTGTAAAGTCCATTCCCATGTACAGTATCTTGAGAAACACATGGCAATCAGCCACACATGCAAAACTGATTGACCACCAAAAAAGAAAAGTACATCCATAATTCAATAAGTTTAGCCATAATAACTCAACTCAGGTGTATTTGACTTGAATTTGTGATGAACTCCATACAGTACATCACAAGCCCACGTGTATCAAACATGATTTTGTTTCCGATGTTTGCCGGAGTCATTTTCAATTCACTGCAAAAGAAACGACAACGAGGAGCAAAGGGCCGTGGCTCTGAAGCTCCGGCAGACACCGTAGGCCTTTTACTGTACCTTTAAAAATGGCCCGAATCTGGTCTTTATTTCCCCAAACGGAGCCGGGAGTTTAGTGTAATTAGCCATAGCCTTGCACACTACCACTCCAGAACATGTTTGCAATTAGCAGTCACATGCAATCTCATATTATTACTTCGCTCACATCTGTAAGGGTTCATTTACAGATCTGACTCTTAATGCAACCTGGCAGCTCAACAGAGTGAAAAGGCACAGCAACGGGGATTTCATTACAAACAATATCTGACGGAGAGGGAAAGTAAACTCTAGCAATCATTACAGAGAGAGAGAGCGATTGGGGGTGTGGAGGGGGGTTGTCATGATGTCATGCAATAATGTATGCCAATCCCTGATATGAATAAGTCAATATCATGAATAAGGCAACAGCAGATGGACATTTTTCAACTGTGGGGAAATCCCAAAGTTACACCGTTCCCTACTCGTGCAGCACGGTTTCCTCTACAATTGAGGTCTGTTGTAAAAACAAAACCACAAAAATCCCCACAAGCAAAGCCTCGCAAAGAAATGTGTTATTACTGTCATGTAGGCTGAGTCAATGACATTGACATCACATGGTGATGATGGTCATGTCTTACAGCCTAAGTGACTCCAAAATTGACATTACATTAAAAATAATAGAGCAGAAATCGTATCCACACGTTTTTGAGGTTTTGGTGGCGAATTAGATTAGATGCAGGTACTTTCCCATTAGTCCCGTTGGATTGATGCCCCTGCTCCAGAAAGACTTGGTTCTTGTTCTTGGGACTTGCTTCATGAACTGAGAAATTGTAAGAATATAGAGATCTACACCCAATATTAGAGTGACTCTGGTGCGATAAAGACACCCTGATTCCCATTCAGAAATGTGGCAATTTATTGTTTACTTGCTTTATTAGCAAACACGTGACTTAAGACTCCTTTTCTCTTTTCTTTTCTTTTTTTACAATCATTGTTTGGGTGTTCCAGTATGTTCGGCATATTCCACCAAGCAGCACTTAAAGAAAGAAACAGTATAATTGGTTCACGCTCCTCGCTGCCGCCCATCACGGCTTCTTTCCGTGGGAGCAGATTGGGGGAACAGCATGAGAACCAATTAAAGGGGATGACACTTTATTTAAACTGTTGATTGGTGTACTGGATTTATACCGAATTTAAGAGACAATGGAGACAACAAGCCTCACGTCGCGTTGCCCCAGGTGTACAATATGTACGTTTGCCGACAAGGAAGACAACGTGAAATGGCCGGCTTTTTGAAACGGAGTCGGGTGTGACATAATAAACGACATCTAGCCACAGAAGGCACCGGGACTGGGCCCACCGCGAGCAGGAGC
>OMOT01090521.1:0-10199 GCA_900312575.1 Acanthochaenus luetkenii | reverse complement strand
TAATCTTGTTAGCTTTCGATACACTAGCTAAACTAGCCGCGAAAGGGAGTGATTGAAGGCTAATCTCAACCAATCTAGAGTCAGCATTAAAGGTAAGAACATCAAACTCACGTTTGATTGGTTAGAATGGTCCCTGTCACCAGGCATACTACGAATGAACAGAGAGGGACGTTCAAGTGCAGAAGAAAAAAACGGGGAAGAAACGGTCGCACCAGACCGAATGAACAGAGAAAGGGACGTTCATGTGCAGAAGAAAAAAACGGTCGCACCAGAACAATTATTTACACTCGCACCGGTGCGACCAATTATATATCAAGGTCGCACGGACTAAATTTTGGTCGCAATTTCGAGCCCTGTACTGCCTCTTCCATTCCAAGATCTTGTATTTTGGAACTCAAACATTTGGATGACTGCCTATCAGCTTTTGCTTGGACCAAATACACTTGGGAGGATTGTTTTTGAAGCGTTAGATCCCCATTTACAAAAGGGGGGGAAATGATTTTTGGAATATTCATATTTTCGCCAATAACTATCGCTATCGAGACGACAGACCCGCGGGCGGGTCCGTCGGGCTTAAGGGGTTAGTTAACGTTCCTGTTTTTACATAACAGATTGTGCCTCTCAGGCTGCTGTGTCATGGAAAAGGCACTGTGGGCAACCATGAGTGTTGATTGACTTTTGTCCTTAAATGTCCTCCTTAAATGTCTTTGAATTGGAGGATGACCACAGTAACAGATTCATAACATGCCATTTGATGTTTTCAGGAAAATGTAGAAATTATATGATGCACTTTTCCTGTCGAATATCATTATTGCTTCTGTCTGGCTTTGTGTTTTAAAGGTATGCTGTCTCATCAACTAAAGCAACATGTCATAGATGGAGAAAAGACCATCATTCAAAACCCTACAGACCAGCAAAAGTACTGTCATTCACTTAGATCATCACACTTTGAGGAAAACAGCAGAGTTCTATGGGTATTTTGCTAAAGGAATCATATGTGACCACTAAAAGATGTCACTCATTTGTTTTGCCTGGCTACTGCTGACACACTTGGCAGGAAGGACCATGAGAAGGCAGAGTTTGAGGTACATGAAGTCTATGCTGTGGATGTGCTGATCAGCACCGGAGAAGGGAAGGTCAGTGGCCTCGCTCGTTTTCTTTACGCCTCACCCATGACTGTCCAGATTTGATATGCTTCTGCTGTGGATAGTCAACTCTGAAATCCTTTCTCTTTACCCGCTGTGATCTATATTCAGGCCAGGGATGGAGGTCAGAGGACCACCATTTTTAAGAGGGACCCTAGTAAGCAGTATGGCTTGAAGATGAAGACCTCGCGCGTGTTCTTCAGTGAGGTGGAGCGACGCTTTGATGCCATGCCCTTCACTCTTAGGTATTAACGCCATGTACAAACCAGTTTTTTTTAATGCCTTTCGTTAAGCCTGCTAAAACTATGAAGGGTTGACAACAAAACTAATAATAATCTATTTAGAGTTGAGCAGAGCACTTAGTTTATGCTTCAGTTAGGGCTGTTCGATATGACGATATATATCATGGGACGATAGATGGAGGTTTTACAAGACATGTTCCACAAAAACAAACTGATTTCTTACTATTTTCAAAGGCAATTCAGAGCCTTTCTCAATTTCTGATTGTTGGTTTAATTGTACTTATTAATTAATATATGGTTGTTTATCTCTTTTTATCATTACTCGTCTGATGCAGTGTGTTGGTAATATTATATAAAAAGTACATTAATGTAACTGCTTTGGGGTAAATTCTTAATGTAAACATTAATATTTGTAATAATGCACCAGGTTAGAGGGTTCCTTGTACAATTTACAACATTAGCAAGCAAAATTGGTATTGTAAGTGAAATATCCCAAACCGAATAGATATTGAATCAAATCAGTTTGGGAAATCAGTGGCGATACCCAGCCCTAGAGGCATATGGTTATTTTGTATAGACAAATTCTTCATCAGATTTACAGAAAACGTACTATATTGTGATATATATAGTTATCGTGATATGAAATTACCCATGTCATGATATAAGATTTTGTCAATATTGCACAGCCCTAGCTTCAATTAAAGATGAGTGCAGATTTTGAGATCTAACTTGTCTCGCGGTTTCCCATCAGGGCTTTCGAGGATGAGGGAAAGGCCCGCTTGGGTTTAGTGGAGTGTGCCAAACACGAATTGCTCCAGCCCTTCAGTGTGCTAAATGAGAAAGAAGGTGAGTGTGAACTTCTAGTTTGTAATCATACATTCCCTCTTTTTAACAGTTGCTTTCACCTTTTATTTACTTCCTCCCACTTCTTCTCCACCCCGTCTCAGGAGAGTTTGTAGCCCAATTTAAGTTCACAGTACTGCTGATGGCCAATGGGCCCCATAGAATCACCAACGGACCCATTGAGGCAGAGCTCTACAAATCAGAGTATGAAGTGCAGGATGCAGAGCTGAGGGTAAGACGTAGAACTCACCGGGCTAACATCAAGCCTCATTGGTCACACACAGCAACTGTCTGCGTGGGAAAAGAGCTGCTTTGCATGAATCAATATACACAGTTTGAAACTGAATGTTCTCTCTTCCCTAGACTTTACTACAGAGCTCTGCTAGCCGCAAAACACAGAAGAAAAAGAAAAAGAAGGTATATTTCCATTTTAAATAAAGAAATGTGGGTGTTCTTCAAAGCTAACTGTTGAACTTTTGAGGTTATGGCGTTGAGTCCAGCAAATTAACTGTCACCCTCACCCTGTTCTACCCTCTACTTCCCACATCTTTTGTGTAATTTTCCTCTGTATACTGTATAATAAAGCAGGTGCAATAATACATATTATAAAAAGATAATATGCAGTATGTTGTGTTCAGTGTAACCACCGGTTTCAGACTTGTACCTCCCTTTTCACATCCTATAGGCCTCAAAGACAGCAGAAAATGCAACTGGACAGCCAACTGAGACGACAGAAGCGGCAGAATAAATGCTACCTTTCCACACATACACAAACATGCAACACCCCAAAGAACAGCAAGAGAGGAAAAAAATGACAAATCTCCCCAAACTGTTGGTTCTGTCTGTCCATCGTACACCTCTAGAGCGCAGTTTACAAATTAAACTGTTAAATTCATGATGGGATTGCTTGAATATTTGAAGACCGTAGATGACTGACCTACCAGCTTGCCATCGATGCTTAACCCTTTACTGCATTAATTGGAAGAAATTGTATTGTTTTTTCCCCTTGATTTAAGTGCCCTGGTATAGGAAATAAAGGATTTATGCGAGTGTTTTTACATTTTTAAACAGAATTGTTGCCAAATGGTAAGTGTGCGACTGGTGCATGTTGTAAAATAAAAATAAAAGTCCTTTGAATTTAAATTTCTTACCTACTGCAAATACAATTTTCTTATGAAATGAATGTCATTTAATATAGCTCTGCACAACTTGATTTTACAAAAATTAGTTGCCGCTGAAGATTTCCCTGTAAAATTACATTTAATATTCAAGCTTACAATGGGCATTAATGGGTAATGCAATAATACGAGCAAAACTTCATCATTTTACAGGCTTAGACTTGGATGAATGCTAACAAAAACTTGATATATTTGTGATCATAGTATTTCTTTAAACGCATTGAATTTGAGGCTGCCCAAGTGTACTGGTTTTTGTATTGTTTGAATGGGGTATTAAGATTCCATTGTCGCATGTTTCCCTTTGGCAACAATATAAAAAGTTATCTAAATTTGTTTTTAGGAAAATATGGTAATTCGAGTAGAAAATAGTATGTCAGAGGAATGTCCAGTTAGTGTTTTATTAGGATGTTTAGGAGCACTTTGCAGCCTCTGGGTGGAGCTGAAGGGATGAAGAAAGGCATTTTAGTTGACCTAATGCATCATTGAACAACTGAGGCCTTAGCATTTACAAATAATCAATGAACACGTAGTTTAAATAATTTGGCTTGAAATGGTCATGGAAGTAGTGATTTGTACTATATGGAGACACCATGCAGTAAAGGGTTCAATTTTAAATGGTTGGAAATTAATCCAGGTGATTAGAGATTTGCGCCGTTTTTACATAACTGACCCATGGAATTTTACAAACTAACTTTCTCAATTAGTTATCACAACATTGACAAAAAAATCACAGTAACTAAATGGCTTGTTCTGTAATAGGAGGCCGTTGCTTCACAGACTTTATGTAGTGAATATGTATGGTTCCCTTAACGGCCTGGCGACCTGTTTAGTTGAGATTGCTAGGTTTGACCACTAACACAATATTATTCTTTTTTATTTAAAAAACAACGAGCAGAATAATAAAATATTTGTAAGAATGTTAGCACCAACAAACTGCAATATTTACTGCCATTCCCTTTGTCATGTTAATTTTATGAAAAGAAGGAAGCGAGTCTGTACTTTACTTACACTTTTTGAAACCTTTTTTGTTTACTATTCTAAATGACACCTGATCAGTTAGTTGCTTTATTACATAGTCTTGTGGATCATGTAAATTAAAGCTTATCCGCTTTTATGGATAAACGGTGTTTAGGGTGCTTTCAGTGGAGTTGGATTTAACCTAGATGTCTGGGAGAACGGTGGAAGGGTCAGATTTGTCAACAGTTGGATAGCTGGGAAATGGTTTAATCTTGTTTTGTAGCTTGATCAGTGGGCAGCGGAAGTTTATACCTAATGAAATAAAAACATTTTCATATTTGTCTGTTGGTTTTCTTTAAAAGTCCCCCATCAAACATCAATGTAGAAAATGCATCAATCCAATGAGTAACATTGTAAACTAATTTGTATGGGAAGAATTTGTGGTGTTATGAATACACCTGCAGAGAGAGGGCGAATTCCCTGCGAAATTGCGTATTTACAGTGAGTTGCATTTTATGGGGAAGAGAATGGTTTCGTGTGGGAGGTTGATTATCGTTCAACTGGGCTAAGGAATTACTGCCGAGCCAACATGTGACCAAGTAGGAAAAAACAAGACGTTATGTCACATGTTGTCTATGTTATAATGTAACATGCCAACTGTTTTATTCATTTTTAATTTTGTGTTATTTTTTTGGGAAATAATAAACTTTGGTTTAATTCACTAGATGTCTCAATGTTTGTCAACAACAGTTAGTGATTGTCATTATGTAATTAACATTTTAGTAGTTCGTGATCATGATCAGGCAAACAAATAGCTTTTCTAAACAAATAATATATATGTTCAGGATAATATATTTTATATTAATCAAATAAAAATACGTTATATAACTGGAATCAGTCTGACATTGCAGTTAATGATGTACAGTATATCATTAAATAACAAGATACATGTTTATATCATCTTGAAAAGGTGAGTAAACTAACATGGCGTTGCCTCCCGCTACATATATTGGACTACATTTCCCATTGAGCTAGGGCTCAATGGAATATGACGTCATCTTCCATATATAATACGCCCTCCTACGTCGTCACTTCCTCTTTCAGTTGGTCTCCTCGCTTTGAGGTAAGATAGAAGAGTAACCGCGAATCGAATCCAAACGTATCATCAACGTTTACAGACCATCCGCATGATCTAATATTGTTTTCCCATTTGTCTTCCACAGACACATCTCCACAAGATGAGAGCCAAGGTGAGCGAGCCAAACAACATCAACATGTTCATGTCTTGCGTCGTCTTCCCGTTCAACCCTGCAGTTATCAATGCGGCTAGCTAGCATTTTGCTATCGCCTCCTATTGTAACGTGTCTGTGTTAAACGTCTGTCCAGGCTGCATGTACTTAATACTTCAACTGTAGCCAACATAATAATGCTAATAGTCTTAGCGAGTGTAGTCCTGGGTGTGTGCTAGGTAACACGCATGCTAATGTGCCTGGAAGGCCCGCCCTGGTCCATGCTATAGCAGCAGCATGAAACTAGTCTGGGTGGTGGTTAATGTCACGTGTCTAGTGTAGTCCAGGTCGCTGGGGGTTCAGCCACTCAAAACTGCCACCTGTCGTTTTAGTGTTTTCATTACCTGTCGTTGCAGTGCAGAGGCCTGGTTGTTTGCTATGTAGCAGTGGCTCCTCTGCAACCTTCCAATAAGCATGGCTTTGTCAATAGTAGTGCACATGTGTCCTTGTCTTATGCTCTGTCTTTTTTGTCTTCTAGTGGAGGAAGAAGCGTATGCGCAGGTAAGCCTTGCTCCAATGCTATTACCCAAACACTTCTCAGTAACAATTGTTGCCTGGTCGCCCGGCATTACGGATTGGGAGTTCAATGCTACTGCACAGCAACTCCTATTAATCAAAACCACTCTGCATGTGTGCAAGACCTTAACTCTGGTTAACCAAAATGCACATGAAGCCTAACATCAGGATGTAGGAGGGCGTTCGTTTAATTTATACTTTATTGTCACGCTCGTGCACAGAGCACCGCACAGTGAAATTATTTCTCTGCATTTAACCCATCACTGATCCCCCCCAGATACACGCATGCTAGCGGGGCCAGAGCAGAGACCTGCCATGTACAGTACAGCGCCCGGGGAGCAATTTTGGGGTTAAGTGTCTTGCTCAAGGACACTACAACAGGTTTATCCCCGGGAGGAGCTGGACTTGAACCGCCGACCTTGCGGTTGCGGTGGGAACTCTACCTCCTGAGCTACTGCCGCCCCTATATTATAGATCATCACTATTTTTGTTTTAGTAAGGCTGGTCCAGCACAAATGCCAACAGGACGGTACGCCCATCTGCATCCTTAAAAGGAAATGCATGGAAATTTAAAAAAATACTCGAATGAGATCAAAGACCATCAGGACTCCCATTTATTGGGCATATAAATGGCGTTTTTAAAAATAATAACCAGATTTTCTGACTCCACTTACGGTAGTTTAACCATAATTTGGTCAAGTAGGTTGTGGTTAAGTGATGGGTAATCTGCTACAGTCGTCTTGTAAGCTCTAGACAAGGGGTCTCAAACCGTGTGCCGTGGAGGGCCAGGAGTTTGCAGGGTTTAATTCCAACCAAAGTCTACACCAGAGATGCGTAGCAAAATGTTTATTTACATGGAAAGTGGTGTGTTGGAACACCCTGTTGTGTTACGTGAGAACGCTGTTCTTTCTGAACAATTTTCGGAGGCTGGTTTGTTTTCAGTATGCACGTTCCTCAGGTGATTTCACTGATTAACACAGTCAACTAGAGGAGGAACCATCAGCGAAATCACATTGTGTAGTCTGGTTGGAACGAGAACCTGTGTACCCTCTGCTCTCCGTGTCACATGGTTTTGAGACCCCTGCTCTAGGCCTTACTACAGCATGGATGGGACAATGATCCAGATGCTAATTGCCCTGTATATAAACTATTCAGTAACTGGGACAGTTTTAGCAATGCCCAAATATGAACCTTGTACCTTTTTTAGGAGGGTTATTAAAACTGATACCAGGGCAAGTAATTTGGTACGATAGGCGAAGGTTTACCCTGTTGGCCTACGCATACTAATGCTGGGATGTGTAATGGGGACATAAGCCTGAAAGGTCCTATTGTGACGCGATGGAAGCTCGTTTCAATTTTACATCTATCCCATGTACAGATGCACTGAATGTAGAGGCAACCTGTAACTTGCCAAATGGTTAGTTTGTCAATGGGGACTCTAGATTGTTTTTATAGGATCATGATTGCTGGTTAAATTATTTGTTTGGCTCCTTACCAAGCTGTGAATCGAGTTATCTGCTGATTTTAAACTGATTATAGATTACTTCCTTTCGATCCAGAGAAATGTGGCATGAAATTTGATTAGCCCAACAGACTCCAGCTGTGTCTTGAATGTGGCGTTTTCCTCAGATCTTGAAATTATTTTCAACAGGCTGAAGCGTAAAAGGAGAAAGATGAGGCAGAGGTCAAAGTAGGCTGCGCCAATCCCCGCCAGCTGTGATCCTGTCAGTCCGTCCTGGTGACTGAAGCTGTGGTTGAATTGGATCGCGTGGAGTCGAACTTGTCGGAGAAGCAAAGGCTAAACTACGCCACGCTTCTCATGCCAGCCAGCTGTCTTCCATTGGCAGAGGACTAAGACTGGATATATTCTTAACATCAGAACTACAGCTGCTTTTAGAGACCATAAATAAAGTTTTGGTTACAACAACTGTCTTTGTGTGGTGTATTAAACAAATATATAGACATGTTCTCATTTTTATTTGAAAAGTACCCCTGACTGTAAATGGGTTCATTTGAATGAGCTGTGGCTAAAAGCTGACATAATTTGAGGTACCCGGTCTTTGGGTAGCTCATTGTATAATGGAGTTTGTAATGCTGGTAGTCATGGCAAAAATGACTACATTTTTCTGGTTAGTGTGGAATACAACTAAATGTACCGTCATTTAAGTGCTTGAAGCCAAGATGGGTGAACCTTCACAGTCCTGTGACTTGATTTGACCTAACAGACCAACGGTGAACAAAATATCTAACGGTTCATCCTTGCTGGTGCTCTTTTCTCTATCCCGTCACCATGTAGGACCTGTACGTATTACTGAACAAAATGGATTACATTACATCATTTAGCAGACGCTCTTGTCCAAAGCGACTTACAATAGTACATTTTTCGTCAACATTGTCAGACCAACTATACAACGCAGTCTTTCATCAGCTAAACACTTCAATAAGAACAAAAGCTTGATTGGTACTCAAGTACATCTGGGAAAGGCAACCATGTCACATGGTCCACGGGCCATAGACGGCCGAGAGTGCAGGTTTTCATGCAACCAGACCACACTAGGTGATTTCACTGATTAAAAACGGAACTAGTCAATGAAATCAGCTGCTGTCGTGTTCGGTTGGAATGAAAACCTGGGCCCTCATTCGTCAGTGTGTAGAAAACCTGTCTAGTACCAAAAAAACACAGTAAATCGTACACATTTGGGATCATTTGCATACTGAAACGCCTATGTTGCACAACATCCCTTTAAAAGCCACGTGAATATCAATTAAGTTTGATTTATATATCCCTTTTATACTAGCATCTCTCAAAGGGCTTTACGTTGCATCATATATTACACACAATCTATTTGCATGTCTTGGACTGTGAGGAAACCCACGCGAACACGGGGAGAACATGCAAACTCCACACAGAAAGGGCCAGGCGAGATTTGAACCTACGACCTTGCTGTGAGGCGACAGTGCTAACCACTGCGTCACCGTGACGTCATATGGCTTTTTCCTCACTGGAATAATACTATGAAAATAAACTAACCGAAATAGAAGTGGACCTGATTGAGCTTTGTATTGGCTGTTGGTCCTTTTTATGTCATACTAAATCACTGTAATATAACTGACGTCTCTTTCTGTTGACATAATGAAAGTCGTTGTGACGTGTTTTTATAGCTACTTGGGTTCAGTCTATTGCACCTGTTGTATTGTGACATCCAGCGATGCCGTGAGATTGCGGTGGGTTTCCTCCCAGTCCAAAGACATGAGTTTGTGTGTAGTGTGGTATATGATGTCATTAGTATATGATGCATCATGTATATGTGGTATGTCTCTGGTATATGATGGTGTGTAAGTCGCTTTGGATAAAAGCGTCTGCTAAATGCCGTGACGTAATGAAATGAAATTCCCGCTGGATCTCAGCTTGTTGCAGAACAGTGTGAGGGAACTGGATGTAGCTCAGACTCAGGTAAATCATGGCTTCCAACACTGCTGCATCATCCTGCTCACTGGGCTGGGTGATGATCTAACGTTATCTCCAATCTCACGCTGGAACGTGCCGGTGGTCCAAACCCCTCCGGGTGGACGGGGCGTGGCTTTGGTGCGGTTAGTTTGTCGCTCCAACATCGGAACCAAATCAGGTCATAACTCAAGCAAACGATGTTTTGGCGAGCGGCATCTTACAAGCCGCTCTGTGCTTTCAGCAGATCGATCAGCGTCTCTGCAGATGTGACACATCTTCAGTACTGAGAGATGAGCCACGTTACATTCATCTAGAAACACCTGTCACAGATCTGTCTTTTATAGATGTTCACACCAATTAGCAGCGCTACATGGCTGTTTCTAAGTTCATTACTTAATTAAATATATATATACATCGTAGATGTCTAAATTGTTTGATTCATGTGGTCGCATTCACTCGCCACAATGCTTTCCATTTGTAGTTTCCCCATTCTACCACTGGATGCTGTGCGTACGCACAGTCAGACCTGTGTTAAATTTAAGTACATTCTGAAGTACAAGTACAAATTGGTAAATTCCACA